>JAKSZT010054012.1:2670003-2710090 GCA_026826555.1 Tolypeutes matacus
GCTGGGTCAGCTAACCACGCCGTGCGGGCGGGCTTGCCTTCACCAGGAGGCCCCGGGAACCGAACCTGGGGCCTCCCATATGGTAAACGGGAGCCCTACTGATTGAGCCACAGCCGCTTCCCTTGAGTTTACTTTTGTAGTGTCACTGAAGTAGGCTATTTTGAGTAAAAGTATAATGAGATTGTAGCAAAATTGAACAACCGTTTCTGGAAGAGGTGTACTTTTAATTTATGGATTAACTGACATACTGGTAATAACTCATGTTTGTAAGTCATTAATGTAAATTCCATAAGCCTCTAGTAAGGACTTTTATTAGACAACACTTTATCCTTGTTTGAGTTATTATGTATATTTAAAAATTAATTTCTTTAAAGGTTGTTTTAGATGTTTTATAATTTAGACTTTTACTTCATTTGAATAACAGTTTGGTGCATTATATGCTATTTAATTTTACCCAATTTACTCTTTTGGTTAATTAATAACAGTGATATATAACCATGTCTTCTGACTTCCACCTTTGCCACTTTATATATTTGCCCATGATGGATTTATTTACTGAGACTAGTTTATCCTTAAAAAGTGCTCCATTGACCATTTCACCTGCTTAAAGTAAATGTTGAGCTTTTTAGTTTTAGAAGAGGATGATTGAGTAACTTTCCCCTTTCTTGTAAACACTTTTACCTTTTTTTCTATGCTCTTCTCAAGACTACTACAAATATATATTCCCCCCCCCCCCTCCCAAAGAAAAAATTGATGATTGCCATATACAGTTCAGGTTTAAAGATATCCCACTATGGGAAACCAAGAATTGAAAGATTTCATTCAGTGGATTAGTCTTTGCAGGTTACTATGATTAGTTTTGATAGCTCTTCTTTCCTCTCTCTTGCTCTTCAGGACACTTTATTGCTGAAAATGTAATTAGGCTATTGCTACAGTTTTCAGCCTGTCAGCCTCCATAGTAATGGAAATGAAATCTGCTACGTATTTAAAGATGGCCATTTGAACAAACTCTTCTGTTCCAAAGGCATTTGAATATTTCAAGCAGAAGTCTGAATGTTAGAAAGTCCTGAAGTCTTTTCACTATTATTTGCTTTTACAAATGTTTTCCAATTTTTAAAAGTGAATTAATAGTTTGGTAAGGTAGTGAAAAAAAATAAGGCTTTTTTTTTTTTTTTTAAATAAGGGTTTTGGAGTCATAAAGGGTACTTTTGATGGCATACCTGCTAGACACTGTCTTAGATATTTCACATACTTCCTTGTTCTTTGACTTCCAGCTTTGCTGTCTTGAACGGTCACTTAAGGTCTCTAATTTTCAGTTTGTAAGAGGATTATGACATGTTTCCTCTCCCAACTCATAGAGTAAATCAAATGAAATAGTGGACCTGAAAATGCTTTGTGAAGTATAAATTGTTTAATAGATGATTGATCTTAAAAAAATTAAGCAGATCTACATCTTTAAACAGATGATAATAAAAGCTAACATTTATTGAAAACTTACCATGTGTCAGTCACTGAATGCTTTCTATAGGTTATTTTGTTTAATCTTTATAATAATTTTATGAGGTATGTAATACTATAATTTAAAGAAGAGGAAACTTAAGAACTAAGGGGTTAAGTAGCTTGCATAAGGCTATGTAGCCACTAAGTAGCAGAGCTGGGATTCAAATCCAGGCAGTCTGATTCTAGGACCTGTGCCCTTGACTAAATACCTAGAGTATTGGCCTTCCCCTGAAAACACTTTGTCCGTTTTCCTATTATTCTCATTTTAAAAAAACTTTTTTTTTCTTTTTTTGCTTTTTGTGCCTTTTGTTCTTTTTAACCAGCTAAATGTTTTCAAAATACTTTCATTTAAACTTTTACTATTCCTCTGGATAGAAATATTGTAAATATTGATACAAATTGGCCATATTATAGTTTCCGTTTTTTCCTTAGTATCTTTTAACATGGTGTTACTTTGGGGAAATACAACTGTGTATAGGGAAAAAGAATTTCAAATTCTTGATAATATTTTTATTTCTTGTGGCATGGAAAGTAAAAACTTTAGCAACAGTATGTGGTAATGTCATTTAACAAACTTAAATTTTTTTCCTACTTAAGGAAATCTATTATTGTCGAAGACAGATAAAATACAGCAAAGACAAGATGTGGTATTTGGCAAAATTGGTAAGCAAAATGACTATTATCTTCTAATTCTTTGGAAAAGAAGTGATGAATTTCCCCCCAAGATTTGAAAAATCAATATACTTAGAAAAAATGTGCCCTGATTTCTCCCAATATTGAAGAATAAAATATAGCTACATGTTCAGGCATTTGGTTGGTAATTAAAAGAATGATTACTTAAGATGAGTGATTTTGCTTAATATTTGCCTTTCTTCTGAGAAACTAAATCACCTTGGGTAGATATTTAAAACAAGGGCATCATGCTATTTGAGGAACTCTGGCTGTGACTAGAGAATCCAGGAAGATTTTTTTCCTATAAAAGTTGATTTTAATGTTTTTCAAAACTGTTGCTTTTTAATTAAAAAAAAAAAAAAAAATTTCCCCCTGAAAAATGAAATTTACATATGAGTGGAAACAAAAGCAGCCAATAAACATGTAATACATTAATTCTATAGGAGGAGATGCTTTTAATGCTTAGTGTGGTTCTTGCCAACCTGTGTTCTCTGCAATACCTGCTCTCTCTTAATATGTTGAAAACTATTACAGATTAGGTTTTATGGTTAAAATGTTAAGTTTGCAAAACTTAAAAAAAAAAAAAAATCCATTGAACTACACAACACAAACAGTGAACCTCAATGGACTATGGTTAATAATACAATTATAAAAATCTTTCATCAATTATAACAAATGTTCCACACCAATGCATGTTGTGAATAATAGAGTGGTTTATGGGAATCCTATATTTTATGCATGGTTGTTCTGTAAACTTCTCTAATTAAAAAAAAAAAATGCACATCAGCTTAAGTGAGTTATCAGTTGGATAAAGCTGAGTGTTGAGCTCAGAGAAAATGGGTTTCCAGATATATATTTAAATATTGAGTACTTACCGCATGCTAGACATTGTGCTACGAATATTTTGCTGAACAAGTCATAGTGATCCTAGTAATCTGTATTATTTTGTTCATTTGTCTATTAAATTGTTGCCTGCTCTCCCCATTCACCACTACTAGAAAATACTGGAGTGGAAGCTCCATCAGGATCCCGTGTTTCTTGTTCATCATTGTATCCTAAACCCCTAGATTGGTTCTGGCCACATAATAGGCACTCAATAAATATTTCTTGATTGAATGAATGAATAAATGAATGACACTGCACCTGCCCTCATGAGAGGCTGATGATAGGTAGATGGTTGGGAAAGTTGACAGCATGAGACATGGTTCAAATGGGGGAGTGGTTGGAACATTTCAGAACATTGTTACTGATCTATCGGATTTATGATTCTGAATTTTGGACTTAAATTATTTAGTTATATATATTTATATTTATATTTTGATTTTTCCATATCCGTTCTTTTCATATTATTCACATGGAAATAATATGTTAGAACAGATAATAAATTCTCAGAACCTAAGAGAAGGGGAAAGGAAGAGGAATCTAGTGCAATCTGATTGCTGAACTGGGCCCCTTGTGGCAGCCTCTGCTATTACATTGAGCCCACTTTAAGGCTAGACCTTACTACTTTGTCACTTTTCCAATAGAATAGAATAGAATAGAATAGAATAGAATAGAATAGAATAGAATAGAGTAGAATAGAGTAGAATAGAGTAGAATAGAGTAGAAGAGAGTAGAAGAGAGTGTAGAGAGTGTAGAGAGAGTAGAGTAGAAAAAGTATAAAATAAAATAAAAATTCCAAATTATAAAAGAATTGTTGAATAATATAGATTATTTCTTGGGAACTCAAAAGTGAAAGTAGTTACATCATACAGCAAAATCTTGTCACCATCACCATTTAAACATTTCTCCCTTCCCCAAAATATTTCCCTCATCTTAGATCTTTAGCTCCCTGTCCCTGTTCTTTTTCTTCCTTTCTTTAGCCCCAAAAATATACCCATTATTGCCCTGAGCCATTCATTTCTCACCCTTAGTTTGCATGCCCCACTGAACAAAGGAGCAGCTGACAAACATTTGTGTTCCTCAAGCCTGCCTTTGGAAGACATCCAAGTCATCCAGCCCTACTGGCATGTATTAGAGCCCATTAGAGTCAGGTTCTTTACGTCTGTTTTTTTATACTTCTTCCTCTCAGTAGTCCTGCGAGTTAGTAAATATTATCTTCATTTTAGAGCTAAGGAAACTAAGGCCAGAGACCATAGGAAACTTTGCCAAAATGGTACAGTTGGCAAATGGCAGTAGGAATTAAAACTCATGTGTGCCTGTCTCCAAAGCCTTTGCTGTTTACTAGGTTCTGTATGCCTCATAATAATAGCTACTATTTATTGAACACTTGCCTGTGTCACACATTGTGCTAAGCACTTGATACCTATGTAATTTTAATCCTCCCTGTGACCCAACTATGGGTAGTGATATTAACACAAACACACAACCACCCCTCCACTCCCAACACATGAATGTTAAATTTGATTTTGACTTAAAGAGGCTGGCATCCCTTCTCAAACTTCTTTTCCTTTCTTTTGCCTGGGTTTAGGTAATTGTTTTTAACAAATTATTTGGATTATAGTAAGGCTTTTACTTTAAAAATAGAACAATGACTTTGTAAACTAATTTGTTTATTTTCTCTTGTCTGTGCCCTTTTAATTCTAGATTCAAGGAATGTCCATTGACCAGGCTTTGGCCCAGTTGGAATTCAGTGACAAAAAGGGGGCCAAAATAATTAAAGAGGTAAACTTGTAAGTTTGTGTGTGTGTGTGCTGTCTTGTAGGTGTTAGTAAGCTCAGCCTGAATCCTGAATTCCTGGACATTTCTGCTGTAAATGCATACTGGGCACTCAGGATAATGTCCTTATACATTCAAAATGTATGCTTTAAGCATTTTTTTTTCTGAGATGCTTTTATTTGCACCAAACATTTGTTTATATTTTATGAAATGATCAGTCTTAATTTTATTGTTTTGGGGCTCAGTTATATATTTTAGGAGACTTAAAAAAAATCAATTCCATAAATGGGAGCTTATGGTCTTAAAACTAGTTGCGTGGGGGAAAAAAAACAAAACAAAAACAAAAAACTGGTTGAGTGGAAAAAGCACTGGGCTAGGACTCAGGAAACTTGGAGTCTAGTCCTTTCTCTGTTGTGACCATGGACACTTAACCTGTGTGGTCCCATTTTCCTCATTGAAGAACTAGGTGGAATTGGATTAGATAATCTCTAAAGACCTTTCCAGCTCTAGATGTAGCTAGGTAGAAATGTGCTAATGGTAATTGTGTTGACTCATTCTAGGCACATGTGTTTTTGTTTCAAAAATCTTTGTTGACTATTGCCCTTTACCATCTGGGGATATCAGCATTGTTTTCTATATCTTCAGTTAATTCTCATAAAGTCAATTCTTACCTTTCATTTTAGTAGTTGAATAGTTGAGATTACTGGGTTCAGGTTTATAGGCTGTTCCATTCTAATGCCTTAGTTTTACTGTATTTAATTTGGAATGCATTTACTAAATTTCTATTATATACTCAGCCTTATACTAGGTTCTTTATTTTAAAAGAGTGAAAGATCTTGTTTGTTATTTCTCACAGTTGTCTTTTTTATTGTTTTTTTTTTTTTTTTTTTTAGGCCAGTAAAAAAAATTTATTTGGGAAATGGGGGGAAGAACAGAGCTTGTTGAGAAATGGGAGAAAGACAAATATACACCAAGATTTCGTGCAGGCCCCTCTAGGCAGAAAGAGCACACTCTGCCTCATGTGATTACCTTTTAAACTGTTAATGATTCTTCCTCCTTCCTAATGATAAGGGGATGAGCCCCAGCTGTTACTGGTTATGCCACCAATGGTGGAACCATTTGTGAGGACTGTTTGGAATATCTGAGGTCAAGGGGAGGTCCCCGAAAAAGAAACTGGGACCTCAAAGTTACACTCAAGGTCCCAGTGAGGTCTTGCCAGCCATGTTGTCAGCTGGCCATGTTGTCTGCAGGCCATGCTGTGGCTTATCTTCTCCTCGTTTCCTTGAATAACCTGCCTCAACTCCCCCCTCAGAGAGTTTATACCCTTATTCTTAAGGGGGTGCTGAAGGGCAACGATCATTCTTCTGTAGTTACTTCCTGCTGGTTAGGACAGTAATCCCTGCCTAACAGGATGTAAGCTTCTCTGCCTATTCTGTCGAGGTTGAGGGAAGATGGTTTCGACACTGTGGTTGGAACTGACTGGACTACACCGTGTGACTAACATCTTGTTTTGGAAGGCGGGGATTGTGGAAGAAATAAACTTAGTTAGAATTTTGAAAATATATAGCCCCACTAAAAGGATAAAGATGGTAGTAAGTGGGTCCAAAAAGGGGAGGCCACTTATGACATACTGGACCACAAGAGTGAGAAAGGCCAGCTACCTTCAGGGGCTACATCCCCCTGAAGTTGGTGGGCTTTATCTTGCAGGTTTCGAATGCTGTTTAGGACTATTTTAGAGCGATTTATATAGAAACAGCATTTTTTTTTTTTGAGAAATAGGCATGTTCCCTGCCCCCCACCCCCACCCCATGCTGCTGTTAGCATGTTTAGGACTCTGTGATTTTGCAGTACCACAGCAGCAAAAAAGTCCATTTGCTGTCTAAGAGCTTCTAAGGCACCGCTAGTTTCTTCTATGCTGTTAGTTAGCTCTAGGGAAAGAGAGTATTAGATAATGGGGTTTGATATAAATTGCTAATCCCAGTTTTCCAAGGTGGTGGTTATGCCTAAGAAAGCTAGCTAAGAAGGGGCTGAGGAGAGGTACTGCCTTTTTAGTTATGGTATAGGGAGAGAATACAGGAAATGAAAACAGACAAGATTTCTTAAGGGGTGTCTGGCTTGCCTTCCCCTTAGCAGTAGGTGTTTGGGCTAGAGTTAGAGGGAACAGCTGGCTTTGACACAGTTACTGCTTAGCTTTGTCACTTGAAGAGGTATTTCAGGTCATCTAATGACTGGTACTTGTATGTCCCATCAGGTGCTTCAGGTGAGTGGTATTTTCTTGGGCAGCTGGCATCACTCGAAATAAGTGTACCTAGCCGGCAATCCCTTTAACAGTTTCTGATGGGGCTTGGGGAGCACCACTCACTTATATTTCTCCAGGCAATAGCTCACCAAATGAAAATGGAGAAGTGTTGGATTTCTCTAGGTTCTTAGCTATAATGCATGAATGAATTTATGAACACACCAGTTAAATTAGGCCAGTAAAAAGAATTTATTTGGGAAATGGGGGAAAGAACAGAGCTTGCTGAGAAATGGGAGAGAAAGATGGAAATACATACCAAGATTTGGTGTGGGCCCCTCTAGGCAGAGAGAGTGCCTTGTCCTTCTTGTAAAAAAAATGTGTTCTGGCAGAAGTTAACTCACAACATCTCTGGAGTTTAAATTTAATAATTAACTTCTTAGAAAAAATGCTCAAGTATGATTTTTTGTGTTTGTTGCTGCTAATGTTACATTGAACACAAAATATAAGAATTTTCAGCTAATATTTAGCTCTTAGGCTTCTTGAACTTTTTGACAAGTCTCTGGCTCAAAAAAAAAAAAAAAAGTTTGTTATCAAGGGTACTGCTTACAATTGCTATTATTTCTTCCTTTACATGTTAAAATGTTAAATGTTAAAATGGAATGTATGTTCCCTGGATGGACAGTGTTCTATCCTTATAGCAATTCTTGTCTGAGAAAGGAAAGCTTACCATGTCTTTTCTCTTTAAATGACTATAAAATAGAAGTATGTGCTTAGTAGTCATTTTACAGAGATAAATAATAAGAAACGTAATTCTCTTTTAGTTCAGGGTTGACCATATGAATGCCTTATCTTTTCCTTGTTTAAGGTTCTCTTAGAAGCCCAAGATATGGCAGTGAGAGAGCACAATGTGGAATTCCGATCCAATTTATATATAGGTAAGATGTTTGATATTTTTAACATTGGAAAATGCCTTACAGTATTTATGCTGAGTTTTTTATCTAACTCATTCTTTGACATCTAATTACTCAGGACTGGGTTTGCCAGTGAAAATTACTTGTAATGGCATATTCTTCAGACTTTTGTATTCCAGGGTTAATCTGTTATAAGTGGTAATAACCTTATTGCTTATTCTTACCAGTTCTATAAGAACTGAAGCCTGTTGCCAATAATTATTAAATAATGGATACTAAGTCTGATTAAGAGTGATCCTTTAATCATAATAAAACTAAAAAAGAACATAACAGATTTTTAAAAATGAATTCTTTGTCAATTGGAAGGAGGTAAATAAAGGATCACAGACAGACTTAAAAAAACCTTTGTAACATGCCAAGCCAGGTACCTAATCCATAAAGGTGTCCTATAATTTAGCTTCTCAATTATCAGAATGGAAAATCTGTTGAATTGTAAAAGCTAAGAGGCCTTGGAAGGCTCAGATGACCCAGATGTATTTGTTCCCCTTTGTTATTACATCCTGAAGCATAGGTTTTATATGCTGTTACACATCAAATTAAATTAATGTAAGTGAAAATGCTTTGGGTAGCGTGATGCACTATACAAATGTAAGGGTTTTTTGTTGTTGTTGTGCAACAACTTAACCTTTGCACAACTCTTTTCCTAGAAGGAAAGTAACATTTATTACAGAGCTCTCTTGTCCCCTCCCAACACCATAGAGAAGTGGAACAGTAGCTGGAGTTATTGTTTTCCTCTCACTTCAGCAGCAATTACTCCTAACCTCAGCAGTTTTGTAATCAAATAAAGATGTTGATGTCAAAGCAAAATTTTCTCAGTCTGCCAAACCTGCTTAATATAAGGAGGACTGTTATATCTAAAAATATTCAAGATAGGGGGAACTGCTACTTGCCAGATGGGAGAAGAGAGGTTGAATCATTATAGGGGAAATTAGTTGTGTTTTATAATTTTTGAACAATTAGAATAAAGTAATCTAAATTCTTTTCACATAATCTCTGCCCTAATGGAGGTATTTATTCTGGTTAAGTTAAAATCTCATTTCAGGTCACCTGGAATTGATGCTGGCAACACCGTCTACTTCTGAAATTCAAATTAGTTGTGATTTTCAATTGAAATGTCTCATTTTAATGCAGAATCCTATATAGCTAATTGCATTCTGATACATGCACAGAGGCAGAGGGAAATTGAAGTGACAACTCAAGAAGACTTCAGGGCCACAGTTGTTAATCATAAGCATATTCTTCTGGGAGCAGCATGAATAAATAATGTTGGGGATGGGTCAGCATCATTGGAAGAGATGAGATGGGTGAAGAACAAGACCATTTGCTTATAACCTCTTGGTGACCTTTCCTGTTCTAAAACTCTGAATACCAAATCAAATTTGATTAATTTTATTCAATTTCATAGAAATATTGGCTTCTTAGCTGATAGATACCATTTTGTAATGGAATTCAGGTACAGATGAAATAGGGTTTGTCTTCAAATTCTTTTTTCAATAACTGTAAAGAGAAATACTCCAGTTTAGTTCTGCCATTCCAAGTGAAGGAGCAAAGTTCAGTGTTGCCATTAAGCAAAATATACTTACCCACATGAATGGACCTTCAATTCAGAAGTCTCCTTATGCACATTTCTGCCAAAGTATCTCTGCCCTACCTGCACTTCCTTTTATCTAGTCCACTGTAAAAATCACTTTACTTAAATAGGGCTGATAAGTTTGGATTTGTCTTATGATTTTTAAAACTTCTCATTCACTAAGTATTTTGCTGCATAATTCCATAGTGAAGGAAAAAGAGACAAATAGCCTGAGGAAATTACTTATCTTACCATAACATGTAGGACATTTTATCCCAGTATTTGCCACACATCACTGATGAGAATCATCTGAGGTACTTGTTGAAAAATACAGATTCCCGGGCTTCACCACTGACCTACTAGATCTGAAACCCAGGGGAGAGCCCCAGAATCCATTTGTTTGTCTAGAAAATGCAAGAAACTGATTTATCTCATTTTCTTTTGGAAAAGGCCTAGACCTGTCATTCCATTGGACTTCTATTGGAGTGTTGACTAGTTACTTGTTGGATACCCTTTAGGTTCAGCAAAAGCTCTTTCAGTCCCCTGAAATAAGTAAATGTAGGTATTTTATTTTAAGGGAACTGCTTTTTGGTAGCATATATTCTTTTTTTTTTTTTGGTAGCATATATTCTTGTATTATGGTAATCCTTTCAATTGCCTGTCATCATTCTGAAGCAAATACCTGGTGTTGCATGACCACAGATTTAGAAAGTTCATTTCCTTTTCAAACTTATGACTAATGACACTTAATAGGCCTTGTCAAGTGGACAAGGACAAATAAAATGCCACTTCTTGGTCATTTCATGGCATCCACAATGATTCAGTTTAGGGAAAGTGATTGGCTTTGTAAATCAGTCTTTTGGGCTAAGAGTGATGAAGGAGGGGCAGGCTTCTTAGGTCAAAATTTCAAGATTAATATTTACCTCAATGCTAGTAATAGGAAGTTTTAAAAATACTTTAAATGTGTGATACCTATTGGGCATAATCTTTTGAAGAGTGCAGGTTGTTCACATTTTTGAGATGTCTTAATGTTTTCTTTCATTCAATGAGTATTTGAACACCTACAATATGCATACTACCCATACTCAATTAGAAGATGGTATAGCTTTTATAGCAGTTTAAAACATCTGGTACAGGTAGTTTTGTTCTTTGACAGTAGTAGTCCTTTGAAAGAATACATAAATTGTTCTTCTGAGTTGGAACAAAACTATGTATACCATTAATATTATATGTGTTTGGAAAACTTTGAAACATTTCAGAATCTGAGCAAATTTACCAGAAACCTTTGTATTGAAAAAAAAAAGGTATTAATTAGCAGAGGATATATTTCAAAATAGTTTCTATTATTTGTGGACCATAACTTTTAGGGGAATGCAAAAGGAGTATAAGTTTGGTTGAGGAAATGACATATATAGATGAAACATGAACACTTCTATAAGATAATATATGATTTGGAACCAAAAAGTAATGCAGAGTAGAGGAGAGAATAGTAATGGAGTAGAACAGTCATGGAGAGAAAAATTGGCTTGTGGGAATCTGGGTGAGTGTCTAGGAGGAGAGATTTTCAAAGTGGAGTAACCATATAAAGAAAGGCACATAGGTTATAATGAGCAGTGACTATGTGGTACAATGCGTAGAATAGTGTGAAGGAAGTAGAAGGTTGACATAGCGTAGATAAACTTAAAAGGATAGATTGGGCCTAGATTCCAGAGTGCTGAACATGGCAGGCTGTGGCATTAGATTCAAACTTTATCAAGGAGGAGCCACAGGAAGTTTTTGGGCAAGAGATTTATGTTAAGTCAGTGTTTTAAGACAATTAAGCAATGGTTTTGAAACTGTGCTCTTTGGGGCCTGTGGGGGTGGGGTCTGTAGGGATGCGGCCTAGGGCAAACAGAAAAGCTCCTTGATATCTTTGTCACTCATGTGTCCTTGGAGCCCAGGAGAAAATGCTTATGATTAACTACTGTGGCCCTGAAGTCTTATGGCACCCAGTAGGAGCTCAGAAAAATTTGTTGAATAACCAAATAGCATAGCATTGGATATTCCCCAACCTATGCTTCCAAGAACAGATACACATGACAGTGTTTTATATATATTGGGCTTCCATGTATTATTTCATTTTAATTGAAATGGTTTCACTTGTAAAAGCAGTTTGAAACCCCTTACTTAAAAGGGTTAGTGGAGGAGAGACCGGAAGAGGGAGACTAGAAACCAGTTTGGAGGCTATACTCTTAAGTCCTGATTTCATTCAGACCTCTGGCTGGCTGTCTTGTGTATTCCCATGACAGAGTACTAGAGAGTCCTGGTGTTTCTGAAGGATTAATTTAGAAATAATTTTATCACGTGCCATAAGTTCAGCAGATGATATTTTATGGCATTAGGATGAAATCTTGGCTGGCATTTAGCAGGTATTGAGCTTCTGCTCTTATGTAGATCTCTGTAGTTTGTGCTTTGGGGAGATGGAAAGAAAATGGTAGTTAACATAGATCCTGATAGGGTTAATCTCTGTGTTTTGGTAGGTTTTTTCCCCCTTCCCTCTCCCCGCCCGCTTGCTGTCTGTGTCCATTCGCTGGGTGATCTTTTGTGTGTGTTTCTTGCCTTCTCTTTCTCATTTTTCTCTTCCAGGCTTCACCGGGATTTGATCCTAGGGACCTCTGATGTGGGAGAGAGGCACCCTGTCACTTGCGCCACCTCAGTTCCTGGCTTCTGGCGCATCTCGCCTTGACTCTCCCCTGCATCTCTCTTTTGTTGCATCGTCATCTTGCTGCATGGTTTGCCGTGCGGGCCCAGCTTGCTTGCTCGCCTTTTTTTTTGAACCTGGGTCCTCCCATATGTTAGATGGATACCCAATTACTTGACCACATCCGCTTCCCTCTTTGGAAATTCTTAAACACATTTCTTTAGTGCTCAGTAGGTGAAGTTGACATAGGGCAGTAGCTCTTTCACTGAGACCTCAGGCACCTTCATTCCTAGATTCCTCTTCAGCAAAGCTAAGATGCTTCTGCTGAAATCCATTTCATGAGAGGATTGTCAAAAGCACAGGTTCATATAGTCGCTGTATTTATAACATCATGTCACAGTAGGGATATAAGAATGGTGAATATTGAAATGTATTAATTTGATATGTATTATATAGATTTTGCCTTTTTAAAAGACTTATTAAATTAACTCAAAAAGTGACTGAATTTCAGAAAATATTAAAAGGTAGTTACTACTCTGATTTAATATGGGTGAACATATGAACAGATGTCTTATGTACTACTTAAAAGATTTCTTCAAATATTACAAGGTCAGACTTTGATAGGCAGAATAGAAGAGGAAAGATAGAGGGGGCATTTGTGACACAAAGATTCCTAAAACTAGCTGTGAATCAGAATTACTGAGAGTGTTAGTGGGATTGTTTGCTCTAAAAACAATTTCCAAGGCCCCACTCTAAATCTGCTAAGGTACAATTTCCAGAGGGGGTCTCAGCATTTGTATTTTAAATATTTTTTCAAAATATTTTAAAAATATTTCTTAGATTATTCTGAGTAGCTTGTCCAAGGACCAGCATTTAGGAACCATTGGTTCCAATGGCTTCTCATCACAATTAGAATAAAACCAAAACTTACCTTGGCCTACAGGAACCTATATATTCTTGCCCCCTGCCTTCATCTCTGATCTCTTCCTCTTGTTTGTATCACTCTTCCCCTTGCTTACTATTCTTCAACATGTTGGCCTTCTTTCTTTTCCTAAAACAAGCCCAGTGCATTCCCACCATTGGACCTTTGCACCAACTCTGCCTGGAATACCCTGCCCCCAGATATTTGGATGTTTCATTCTGATCTTACATCAGATATCTCTTCCTCAAGGATGCCTCTTGGCATCTAACCTGAAGTTGCCCTTATTACCATCTCATCAGTCTCTATTACATCACCCTGTTTTATTTTATTCATAGCACCTGTCCTGTAACTGAAGTTATCATGTATTCTGTCTTTCCCTTCTAGAATATAAACCCCACGGAGGTAGGGGCTTTGTTAGTTCAGTTTTCACTCTTGTCCAACCCCCAGAATGTTACTTGGCCTTCAGTAACTTCTCTGCTCTAGCCAATCAGCCAGTGCATGTAGTCACAGAAATGTGACTTCTCAAGCTGTAGTTTTGTGGATGGCAGTAGTTTCCTATAATTCTCTTTTTCTTTCCTGTCTAGCTAAATCCACCTCGGGGCGAGGCCAGTGCCTAAAACGCATTCGCTACCATGGCAGAGGTCACTTTGGGATCATGGAGAAGGTTTATTGTCATTATTTTGTGAAGTTGGTAGAAGGACCCCCACCTCCACCTGAGGCACCAAAGTCAGCTGTCAACCATGCCAAAGAGTATATTCAAGAGCTTCGCAACAGGACCATCATTCACACCCTGTGATGGGGGCCTCAGTCTTCAAAGTATATGTATTTTGTCATTCATTTCCTAACAACAAATACACATTAAAGACAAATGCTTCTTTTGTGATTTGTTATTGACTTACTGAAACACGGTGTATAACTGAGTTTGATATTAATATTAATAAGGCTTTGCCCTGCTCTCTTGAGCCTCTGGGTGTATTTCTAGGCATTTGCAACTTAGAAAGGGAAATCAACTTTAAAAACAGAAAAAGGAGAATATAATTCAGAAGGTTTTCTTGAGTACCTTTAGAAGGTAATGTTAAGTTTCCAATTGTTATCCTGTAGGTGGCAGTTTTGATACTGGACTTGAAGAATCTTATAATTTAAGAAAGCTTGTCCTTATTTCACTTGATTTTCTCTTGGGGTTGGAGGAGGGTGTTGTAGAGGTGAGCAGAGCTGCATGTTATTTCATTGCAATATTTTTAGGGCATTATACAGTTCTGTCCTTCCTTTCACTGTTGGCACAAGTCAGTGGGTAAAGGACTGTATTTTCCTTAACTATTTTAGCAGTAATTTGAAATTGTAGAAGTGTATTAGACACATTAATCTCAATCTACAAAAAAACTTTAACTTTTAAAGTTAAAGTTTTCTTATATTTACACAAAGACTATTTTCATGTCTCCTTTCAACAGTGCTTTCTGTTGCTTGGATAGCTTGTTTAGGATTGATTCATTTTTCAGGGTGAAATCAATTACCCAGAAAATTGAACCAATTTCAGCATTGCATTCTAAAATAAGGCAGTAGGTGGTGCTCACCTACCTCCTGTTAACAGAAAATAGTTTGCTTCAGATTCGAATGTTCTATATTAGGTTGTCATTGATAACACATTTTCATTGACAAGAAGCACTCTTTGTTCATAGCCATAGTTCAGTGGTTCTCAAACTTCTGTAAACATAAGAAAAACCTGGGGTGTTTGCTTGTTAAAAATGGATACTTCTTGGTCCCATCCCAATGATTCTGATTCACTAGGTCTTTGGAGGGTGTAGCAGTTTGGCATTGTTTATGAATTCCAAAAATAGTTATTGGATTATGTTTGTAAACTGGTCTGTCAGAGGAATCACTTTTAATTGATTAAACTTTGATTTGAACTTTGATTGGGCCACTTCAGTAGGGCGTTGAGTCCCGGCCCCTTGGTGGGTGGGGACTCAGATAAAAGACATGGCAAAGGACAGAATTGGAGTTTTGATGCTGGAATTTTGAGCTGGAGCCCAGGGAGTGAACACATAGAAGAACACAGGAATAGAGATGGCTCCTTAGACACAGCACAGGCCTGGGGAGAGAGACAGAGCTGTTAGCCTGATAGCCTACAGCTGGCCTTGTGGAGAGAGCACAGCAGCTGAGCCTGGAGAGATGGAGCTCTGGGAAGAGAGGACCCCAAGAAGCCTGAACTCTTGGCAGATGTCGGCAGCCATCTTGCCCCAATACATGGCAATAGACTTTGGTGAAGGAAGTAACTTAATACTTTATGGCCTGATAACTGTAAGCTTCTACCCCAAATAAATACCCTTTATAAAAGCCAACAGATTTCTGGTATTTTGCATCAGCACCCCTTTGGCTGACTAAATAGAGAGTATGTGGGAGAGTTCAAGAAATCTGCATGTTTGAGCAACATTTCCAGGTGATTCTTTTGTAGGTGGCCACATTTTGAGGACACTCCTCTAGTAGAAGGAAGAATGTAGTTTTAGTGCCATGTTTTCAGATGGCATTAATAGCTACTCTTTACTTAGAACTCATTATTTGCCAAGCTCTATGCTAGTATTTTATATAACGCATCATAACATCCTGCAAATACAGATGTTGTTATGCTACTTTACAAAGGAAGATACCAAAGCACAAGAGATTCAAGAAAGTATATTAGGGGTGGTCAGCATGTAAATACTGGAATTGTGAATAAACTAGGTTTCTAAAATACTTGACTCTGCATAGCTAATAAGTGTACAGATGGGCTTTCATACTCTCTTATTAACCTAATGTGTGGGTAAACAGACAGGGTTCAGTGGAATCAGCCAGGGTTTAGGACAGATTCTTTCTGGGTCCTATGCTATTGTACCATAGAATAATGGAAATAACAATGGTGTGGTAAAAAGTTGACCTCTCTTCTACTCCCTGCATGCTACTAATCAGAAAACTTGGGCAGTTTTTCTCTCTCCTTTGCTTCCATTTCATTCATCTATAAAATAAGAGGGTCTGTGTTCCTGGTAAACTAGTTTCTACAGAATCACCTGAAAAAGTTGTTACAAAATGCAAATTCCTCGACCCTACTTTCAGACTAAGGGAGTCAGAATCTGCACTTTTAACAAATGCTTCAGCTGATGTGCATGCTGGAGAATCACTGGACCAGAGGATCTTGGTCGCTTTCAGCACGGATGCTCAATGATTTTTTTTTTCTTGGCCCTTGGAGTTTTGTATTACTCTGGTGTGACTTGAGCCAGGTAGTGGTGTGGACTCCATGACTATAAATGATATAAACATAGGTTTTATGGATTGGGTTGGGTTCCCCCAAAAGTACACAGTCTTGTAAATGTGATCCTATTTGGAAATAAGGTCTTTGATGATTTTACTCATGAAGATGAGGCCCTAATCCAATATATAGAAGAGGGGGGGCCCTAATCCAATATAACAGATATCCATATAAGGAGAAGAACTTTGGACAGAGAAAAGATGGTCAAGTGATGGAGGCCGAGATTGAGTTATGTCATAAGCCAAAGAACATTGTCAGAACCCTACTGACTTGAGAGGAAACATGGCCCTGCCAACACCTTGATTTGGACTTCTAGCTTCCAGAACTGTGAGACAGCAAATTACCGTTGTTTTAAGTGCCCCATTTGTGGTACTTTGTTATGTCACCCCTAGCAAACTAAGTAGGTACTGCTTCAGTCAGGTCATTGAAGCCATTTTGAAAAAGTTAAGGACAAAGCAGATCTTGAGTTCTAGTGGAGCAAATTTGCTTGTGATAGATCTAAGTTTAAGCCTTCATTTGGAAAACTTCATTTCTGGTGTGTTACAAAGTTTAATAATGGTTAACACTTTTACATAGCACTTACTTTGGACTTGGTCCTGTTCTAAGTGCTTTACATACATGATCTCAATGAATTCTTCCCATTGAGACTTTGGTGCAGAGTACATCTAGTTTCCATTTTCTAGTATCAATGAAAAATTTGGACCCTACTTGAAGTTTACCTATACATAATCAGAAACTAATACATATTTATTCTTCAATGGCAATCTCTGAATGCTTGTAAATTCCTTGTTGTTAGGAGAATTATGGCAGTCTTTTTTGGTTGAAGTGTAGCTCATTCAGAAAGTGCACAAATACAGCTCAATAAATGGTTGTCTGCTAAACATGCCCAAGTAACCCCCATCCAGGTCAAGAAATAGAATATAACTAGCACTCCTGAAGTCCCCTTCATGCTTTCTTCGAATCACTACCCCTCCTTTTCTCCCCAAAGGTAATCCTTAATCTGACTTCTAACATATGGTAGATATTTCAAGTCTTCATATATTTTCATATATCATACATTCCTATATCATAAAAAATGGTTACCTTTTGTTTGTATAACTTATTGAGTAATCATTATATGCCTGGTGATGCTGAGGATACAGGGAGTGAACATAGTAAATATAGCTGCCCTCCTGGAGTTCATGTTCTGATGGGAAAGACACACTACAAAATCAGTAATTGCAAGTGTTTATTGTGCTGATTGCTATAAAGGAGGAGACACAGAGGGCTATGGGTTTTTTTTTTGCTTTTTTTTTTCCTTACCTTTTTTTTTTTTTTTAATTAATTTTTTTACCAGGAGGTCCTGGGGATCGAACCAGGTCCCTCCATATGGGAGACGGAGGCCCAACCATTTGAGCCACATCCGCCCCGGGGCTATGGGTTTTTATGAAAGTTTATTTCCTTAAAGAGAAACAATGAGGGGAAAGAGTAAAAAAGGACAAGTAGCTTATGGATCAGGAAGGGATTATGACCTCAAAATGCCAACGTGAGGGATTTGTATATTTTTAACAATGAACATTAGGATCACTTCATCCACAAGTTGAGATCCAGGTGGCATGTGTGGTATGGTTGGGGAAAATACCATCTATGGTTTGCTGATTTAGTCATCAAACTTTATAAGGATCTAGCTAAGCCTGAGGGGAAAGACGTGACATACATAATAAAGTGGATGTTTTTCTGTAAGTGATAAAGAATAATGAGATTTATTCCATGTGTTTCATTTTAATACAGAAGTTGTGCAACAATTTTAATTGATTAAGAGGGGCTCAGTCACACACTTGAGTTTAGAACAGGAAAGGATTTTGGAATAGGTGAGCTTCAAGACAGGTTCTAAAGCAGGGGAAAGTTGTGTAGGTGACATGAACACTTCTAGAAATGGGCATCTCTTCTTAAACCTCTGTCCCTGATGTAACTGTCCAGTATTGTCTCTACTTGAGAGAGGTTGTAGACTTTATTCTTAAAACAGCCCAGTGTGAATTCTGTTAATATATAATTTAAGTATATGTGTTATGGTATCACAAATACTTTGGACGAGAGGAAAATTGCTAGATGAATCATACTTGTGTACTAAAATAAAAACTTTGTCCATTTGTCAAATGAATTATTTTTCCTTTAAAGATGCTCATAAAAATTCTACTTTGGAAAGGTTGTGGTGATATCAATATCAAATGAAGTCAAAGTTAAGGAAAAAGCATTAAATGAACCTAAGAGGGTTGTTTAATGCACATATAGAATACATTCTGCAATCAGTTTGAGAGAATTCATAAACCTCCTGAAGACCATCTATAAATTCCAAGTGTTCACAGTGGACCCAAAGGTAAAAAAATCTTGATTTAAATGATTTTAATATCTATCTAATCTACCTACCTACCTATTTGTCCTCTCTATCTAAATGGCCACCATTCTTTCCCCCTTCCCTGTATTCATGCTCTATGCAATGTGACTGTATAGCTCCTTTTATCAAGAGCTGGAATCTGTCCCTGTCCTTTGAATCTGGTCTGGCTTTGGAACTTCCTTTAGCCAAGAGAATGTGACAGAAGTGACTGTGTCAGTTTTCAGCCTAGGCCTCAAGGAGGCCTTACTTGCTTTCTCTCTCTCAGAATTCTGCCACATCAACAAGCCCAGGATAACCTGCTAGGGAATGAGAGGCCATGTGGAAGAAAGTTATGGATCCCCAGTTTACAACCAGCCAACCCCTAATGTGAGAGAGTCCAGCTTACATCAGCAGAACTGCCTAACCAACCAAAAGCTGACTACAGATGCAAGAATGAGCCCAGCTGAGACTAAAAGAACCACTAGGAACTGACCTATAGATTCATGAACAATAATACATGCTTACTATGTAAGCCACTGAGATTTGAGATGGTTTGTTATATAGTAATGGCTGTGATAAATATTTCAAATTTTGTACCCTACAAAGAATACCTATCCTTTTCCAATGGCTGTAAGCAAGGTAGACTGCAATAGATTCCTCCAAACGGGAATTGTATTAGGCTACTTTTTAAGAAACATGCTGCCTTAAAACTAGTAATTTGTTCTTTTCTAAAAAGTTTAAACATAATTCAAACTACTAGATAATAGAACACTTCTAATTCTTGAAGATTCAAAACTATAATTATAGGCTGTTTAGAATCCATAATGATGATAATGTGATCACCGCATATCAAAATGTAGGCTGAGCAGGCAAAGATGTACTCAAGAAAATTAATAATTTAAAATACACTCATTATATGAAGAATGAATGAAAATAAATGAATTAAGCAATCAACCCAACAAGTTTAGTTTATTTTGTTTAAAAAATTTTTTTTGGAACTTATTTTAGATTTGGAGACAAGCTGCAGAAACAGTAAGAGCACCCTCATATATATTCCTCACCTGCTTACTCTAATGTTAAGACCTTACATAACCAAGCATGGCTTGTTGAAGCCTTGATTTTGAACATCTAGGCTTCAAAATCATGACACTATCAATACTTGTTGTTTAAGCCTACCCATCGTGTTTTATTTGTCATAGCTGCTCTGGCAAACTAAGACAGGGCCCAGAACTAGACTTTTTTTTTTTTTTTTTTTTTTTAGGATTTTATTTCTTTCTTTCTCCCCCACCCCCCACCCCTTGTTGTTTGCACTTGCTGTGCCTGTTTATTGTGTGCTCATCTACCTCTTTTTAGGAGGCACCCAGAACTGAACCCGGGACCTCCCAAGTGGGAGGGAGATGCTTAATCGCTTGAGTCATCTCCACTCCCTGCTTTGTTGTGTCTTTCATGTTTTTCCTTCTTGTATCTCTTGTTGTGACATCTTGTTGCATTAGCTTGCTATGCCAGCCCAATGTGTCAGCTCACTGTCTTGCTTGTCTTTAGGAGACACCAGGAACCGAAACCTGGGACCTCCCATGAGGTAGGTGGGAGCTCAATCAATTGAGCCACATCCACTTCCACAGAACTAGATTTTAAAGCTACTTAGCCAAGGACAATGTAACAAGGGACAGCACAGCCAGAAAAAATCTCCCTCCCCCACAACAGGACTCTTCTTGCAGAAACACCACCCATGATGCTATGGACCTGATACCAGGATTCTACCATAGCTATTCCAAAAGGGTCAGATGCCCGTGCACTGTGCTTGCCAGGACATATAATTTTGCAGCCTGTGACCAGCTCCTCACATTGTTCTCTTCCATATCTGAATCTTGCATGGGTGCAATTGAGTGGCAGAAAGGTTCACCTGCCTAAATCTCGGCTGTAAGGGATCTAGAAATGTACTTTATGGTTTTCTAGCCTTGAAAGCAGGTTAGTGTCCTCCAAAGACCACCAAGAACACAGCTGTAGCTGAACGAGTTGGGTTTATTACTTGTTGCAGCAAGGAAGATCACACACCATGGGGAATCATTGGTTGTCTTAGTAAGAGGGTGTTTGTTTTGAGTATAGCAGGGAGCTATGTAAAATGACAGCTTCTGGGAAGCAGATGTGGCTCAAGCGATTGAGCTCCTGCCTACCACATGGGCGGTCCCAGGTTCGGTTCTTGGTGCCTCCTAAAGAAGAAAGGCAAGACAGCTAGCTGACACAAGAGACACAAGGAAAACAATGAGAGACAAAACAAAACGGAGTGGATATGGCTCAGGCAATTCGGCACCTCCCTCCCAATCGGAGGTCCCAGGTTCTGTTCCCCATGCCTCCTGAAAAGATCAGCACACAACAAAAAGACACAGCACATGGAAACAATGAGGGGTGGGGAGAAATAAAATAAATCTTAAAAAAAAAAAAAAAAAAATGACAGCTTCCTTCCAAACTGAGAGGGATATGTCAGACCAAAGAAAGGCTCGAATAAGTCCAGTTTAGCAAGCAAAAGAGCATTTAATAGGGGCTTATGTGGGGAAGCTCTTCCCATGGTGGTGGAACCAAGCCTGGTCGTGACCCAAATCCTGCCTGTGGCAGTGGACAGACAGCGTGGTGCTTCTGAGACTCGAGCTGCCCTTTCTCTCTCTTTCTCTCTAGGAGAAGTCCGAACCTGTTCGAGGCCTGAATCCTCTCCGTGGGGGTGGGCGGAAAGCGGCTTCTGAGGTTGAGTCTTACTTACCACAAGACAAGGGAAATCTTTTGTATCACATGTCTACGTGCGGATGGGGAGCATGATTAAAAAGTGCAGTAGTCCGAACAGGTAATCAAGGACAAGACATTCAGTGTTTCCTAGCAGGGCAGAAATTACACTTTCACAGTAACTAAGTTAAAAGGAGCATTTACAATGCTTGTCAATAAGACAAGTTACATCTTTCTATTGATATGAAGGTGGTCAAGCAGGTCTCAGACCCGATTATTCTTAGTTTCCTGGGAGAGAAGTCTAAGCATACTTTATCAGTCATGAGCTCACAGTTATTTCTCAAAGCTTGCTGTTTAACTATTAAATGAAATGCTGACTAAAAGGGTTGTGGGAAAAATTGCAAAGCCATACATATATGCTACAGAGTTAGATAGAACCTGTTATAGGATTTGGACTTTAGTTGAGTGATTTGTGGGAGGCTTTAAGGAAGCAGGGGTTAACTCTAAATTAAATGCTGTTAGAAAGCAGGGGCAATTGTATGACTATCTCATTTTTTCTCAGTAGGGAGGTCAAACTAGAGAAGGAGGAAAGGCATACTTAGTAAGAATTAGCAGTCACTCAATTTAGTCAAGTGAGGGGTATGTTTGGTATTTTGTGTGTGGCACAGTGGCCTTGTTTTTTTTGTGCTTGCAATCATGAGGTGATCTAGCTTGGTGTCACTGAATCATGGTCTCAGAGTGTATTC
This sequence comes from Tolypeutes matacus, assembly GCA_026826555.1. Lineage (NCBI taxonomy): Eukaryota > Metazoa > Chordata > Mammalia > Cingulata > Chlamyphoridae > Tolypeutes > Tolypeutes matacus. Next base: position 2,692,307 of record JAKSZT010054012.1, read on the forward strand.
ATTTCCTAGGGCTTCTGTAACAAAGAGCCACAAACTGGGCAGTTTAAAAACAAAAACAAAATAAAACAAAAACAGAAATTTATTCTCTCACAGTTCCGTAGGCTGGAAGTCTGAAATCAAGGTGTCAGCAAGGTTGGTTCCTTCTGAACCTCTGAAGGAGAATTTGGTGGTGGCTGGCAATCCTGGGCATTCCTTAGCTTGTAGATATATCACTCCAGTTCCTGCCTGCATTGTGACATGGCTTTTGCCCTCTGTGTGTCCTTGTGTCCCTGTGTCTTCACACGGCCTTATAAGGACACCACTCACTGGATTTAAAGGCCCACCCTAATCCACTATGACCTCATTTTAACTTGATTACATCTGCAAAGACCCTATTTCCCAATAAGGTCACCTTCACAGGTACCAGGGGTTAAGACTTAAAAGTCTCTTTTTGGGGGTCACAGTTCAACCCACAACATAGAGTAACCTTGTCTGATTTTTTTTTTTTTTTTTAAGTTTATTTATTTATTTCTCCCCACCCCCTCGTTGTTTTGCACTTGCTGTCTGCTCCCTGTGTGTTCTTCTGTGTCTGCTTGTCTTTTCTTTAGGCAGCACTGGGAACCAATCCTGGGACTTTCTGGAGTAGGAGAGAGACACTCAATCTTTTGTGCCACCTCAGCTCCCTGGTCTGCTGCGTCTCTTATTGTCTCTCCTCTGTGTCTTTTTTTGTTGCATCATCTTGCTGCACCAGCTCTCCGTGCGGTCCAGTACTCCTCGTGGGCCAGCATTCCGCGTGGGCCAGCTATCTGCTTGGGCGAGCTTGCCAAGCGGGCCAGCTTTCCTTTCACCAGGAGGCCCCGGGAATCGAACCCTGGACCTCCCACACGGTAGATGGAAGTCCAATCACTTGAGCCACATCCATTTTCCTTTTGTGTCTCTTGTTGTGTCATCTTGTTATGTAAGCTCACCACGCCTGCCTGTTGTGTCAGCTTGCTGTCTTGTCTTCTTTAGGAGGCACCGGGAACCTCTGCTCCCTGCTTCATTGTGTCTTTCATTATGTTTTTTTTTCTTGTGTCTTTTGTTGTGTCAGCTTGCCGTGCCTGCCCATTGCGCCAGCTTGTTGTCTTCTTTAGGAGGCACCAGGAACTGAACCAGAGACTTCCCATGTGGTAGGCAGGGGCTCAATCGCTTGAGCCACATCTGCTTCTCTTCTTGTGTCTCTTGTTGCGTCATCATGTTGCTCCTGCTTTTCGTGTCTGCTTGCTGTCTTGCTTGTCTTTTTTAGGAGGCACCGGGAACCTCTGCTCCTTGCTTTGTTGTGTCTCTCATTATGTTTTTCTTCTTGTGACTCTTGTTATGTCAGCTTGCTGCGCCTGCCTGTCATGCCAGCTCACTGTCTTCTTTAGGAGGCACTGGGAACTGAACCAGGTACCTCCCATGTGGTAGGCAAGAGCTCAGTCAATGGAGCCACATCTTTTCCCTGATGTTGGTATTTGGAGAGATCGTTTATATTCAACAGGTCATAAAATATCATGGGCTGTCTGTGAGTGCATGGCCAGCTTCCAAACATCAGAGGCTGCTCTTTTTTTCTTTCTCAAGTACAAGCTTGAAGGAGATTGGAATGACTTGAGTGAAGTGGTTTATTGTATCTGAAATGGATATGATCATACTTAATGGTGAAGCTCTTTAGTGTTTCCCACTAAAGATCAAGGCAATGTGTGTGCTCTCCATGATCATTCAATATTTTCCAAAAGTTTAGTCAAAGCAGTAAGACAAAATGAGGTAAAAGAAAAATGTTTGGAAAGGAGGAGACAAATTATTACTTACATATAATTTCTCACCTAGGAACTCAAGAAAATCAACTGAAAAACTATTAGAAGTAATGCAAATTCAATAAGGCAGTTGGTTACAAAATCAGTATATAAAAATCAATATTTATCCTTTAAGTCAACAATCGTCAGTTAGAAAATACAATTTTAAAAGGCATTAATAGTAGTGACTAAAATATAAAATATCTAGGCATAAAATTAACATAAGAAAGGTATGCAGGACCTATATAAATTGTAAAATTTTATGAGGGACTTGAAGGAACACTTGAATAAATGATAGAGCACAACACATTCCTGGATGGCATAACTCAATAATTCAGCCATTTAAATTCTCATAAAAATTTCAAAAGTATTTTTTTAAGTACACAATATAATTCTAAGGTCACCTGGAAAGCTTAATAAAAAGATGAAAGTAGCCAAGAACTTTTGGAAGATTGAAGGGTGACTTACACTGCTAGAAAGAAGGACTTTATATGAAAGCAGCATGATTCTTGTGTAAAAATAAAAGTAGCCCCCCCCAAACAGGTTCAAGGCTATACACTTGGTATAGGATAAAGACGGAATTTAAATACACTTCCACTTTTGATTAGGATATAGAAAACTACAAAGCAAGACGTTCACACCCTAACAGTGAGAATATGACAAACTACAAAATCATTACTTTTGTTGAGTTCAGTCAAAATGATGAGGTTGTAAAGCAACCAAGTAAGGAATTCAAAAGAGAGACAAGCTCCTCCAAGGCGAGGTGGGACACACAAACTCTCATCTATGGCAGAGCACAGGAAGCAGAGGTGCTGGCCATTAATCAAGCTGGTTAGAAGACATCAGATAAAATTTGAAAGCTTTGTCAAAATTCAAGTGTGGGTTAATGTGAAAATCTGAAATAGTTGGGGTCACAGGGAAGTTTGCACTCTGCTGCAAGCTCTTTCCCACAGTCTTCTACCAGGTCCTCACAAGAAATATTTGGGGCAGGGCAGGAGACTAGTTTTCCCTAGTCCACCTCAGTGGTGCAGGCAGGCAGGAGGCAATCAGTGGTTGTAAGGGGGCAAGCACAAAATGCCATGCACTTTTCCTGATTCTTCTCTCATAGGAAGGAAAAGCCTTAAGCTATTGTGGCTAGGGTAGCAAACCCCCACAGGGTTCAGACTCTGATAAGTGGATTTATAGTGGGCTGGGTGGGGGAAGGGGAGGCACAAGGCCCTGCCCACTTTCCTGGACGTTTTTGCCTACCAATCCAAAGCCTTTAGCCTCAGGGAAAGGGGCAGGGTTAAAGAGGTCAAAGATGCATTGCTCAATAGTATAAAAAGCATTTGATAAAATTGAATATCAATTTATGATTAAAAATAAAACTCTTAGGGGAGAGTTATTGCCTGATAAAAGGCATCTAAGAAAAACCAATAGCTAACATCATACTTAATGGTGAAAGATTGAATCTACCCCCTAAAATCAGGAACAAGGCAAGGATGTCTGCTCTTACCATTCACCTTCAATGTTGTACTGGATGTCCTAGCTAGTTTAATAAAGAAAAAGAAATAAAAGGCATACAGATTGTAAAAGATGAAATAAAATAGGCTTTACTCACAGATGACATAATTATCTATGTTGAAAATTCCCCCCAAAATCTACAAAAATGCTACTAGGACTAATAAGTAAGATTAGCATGGCCACAGGATGCAATAAATAATATGTAAAAATCATTAGCAAATGAATAATTAGAAATTTAAAAAAAAATCAGTAACTTTTATGAGTACCAAAACAGATAAATCTATCAAAATATGTTCAAGATTTGTATATAGAAAACTACAAAGCCTTGTTAAGAGAAATCAAATAGACCTAAATGAAGAGATATATTGTGTTTGTGGATTGGAAGACTCAATATTGTTAAGATGTCAATTCTCCCAAAACTGATCTATAGATTCAATGGAATGCAAATCAAAATTCTAGTAGGATTTTTTAAATTTTAAGAAAAAAATTTTTTAGAAAGTGTCAAGTTGACTAAAACTTATATGGAGAAGTAAAGTACCTATAATAGCCAAAACAATTTTGAAAAAGAGCAAAGTTGGAAGAATCAACTACTTGATTTGAGACACACTTTAATGTTACAGAAATTAAAACAGTGTGGTGGGAAGTGGACGTGGCTTAAGCAATTGAGCTTCCACCTACTACATGGGAGGTCCTGGGTTCAGTTCCCGGTGCCTCCTGGAGAAGACGAGCAAGATAGTGAGCTGGTGCAATGGGCAGGCACGGTAAGCTAACACAACAAGATGATGCAACAAAGGAGACACAACAAAAAATCAGGGAGCTGAAGTGGCTCAAGGGATTGAACGCTTCTTTCTCACTTGGGAGGTCCCAGGTTTGGTTCCTGGTGCCTCCTGAAAAGAAGATGAGCAGACACAGAGAGCACACAGCAAATGTACACAGAGAGCAGACAGAGAGTGCAAACAACGGGGGGGGGGGGGGAAAAAAAAAAAAAAAAAAATCTTTAAAAAAAAAACCAGTGTGGTAGTGATAAAAGGACAGATGAAAGATTAGTGGAACAGAATTTTAGGGTAGAAATAGACATATGTATATATATAGTCAATTGATTTTTTTATTAGAGTAGTTGTAGGTTTACAGAAGAATCATACAGATAGTACAGAGTTCCCATATATGCCACCTCCCCACCTAGTTTTCCCTATTAACATTTTGCATTAGTGTGGTAGCTTTGTTACAATCGATGAAACAATATTGTTATAATTATACTATTACTTTTTTTATTTTTAAAGATGCTTTAAATTACATAAATGTTACATCAAAAATATAGCGGGGAAGCAGAGGTGGCTCAAGCCATTGGGCGCCTCCCTCCCACATGGAAGTTCTTGGGTTCGGTTCCCAATGCCTCCTAAAAAGACGACAAACACTCAACACACAGAGAGGAGACAGTGAGTGCAAAACAATGGTAGGGGCGGGCGGAAAAATAAAATAAATCTTTAAAAAATATATAGGGGGATTCCCATATACCACACACCCTTCCCTTCCCACACTTTCCCCCATTAACAACATCTTTCATTAGTATGGTACATTTGTTACAATTGATGAGCACATATTGAAGCATTGCTACTAACCATGGACTATAGTTTACATTATAGTTTACACTTTGCCCTGCACAATTTTATAGGTTTTGACAAAATGTATAATGGCCTGTATCCGTCACTGCAATGTCATGTAGAACAATTCCTATGTCCTGAAAATGCCCCCATATTATACCTATTCTTCCCTTTCCCTTACCTCAGAACCTCTGATGCCACTGCCTTTATATCAATGATATAAGTTGTTCCGTTGCTAGAATAATATTAAGTCTATAATATTTAATAGAATAACAATAAACCTACTTTAGTCCATTGTTCATTCCCCAATCTTGAGGATTTGGGGGTGGTGATGGCCACTCTGTTTCTGATTGAGAGGGGACTTAGATCCCATGGGACAGATGAATGGAACTGTCTTACTTGCAATTGCAGATTCTTTCTCTTCCTTGAGATGGGCATTATCCATCATCATCCCCTTATTAGTTGTCCTGGGTTGAACTGGAGAGTAGGTGTTGCAACTCTGCAGAGATTCAGGGTTCAACAGGCAGATGAACAGACTGAAGATTTAAGTCTCTGGGACATATATTTAATAAGTACAATGCTAATTATAGGTTCAAATGAAAGAGGCAAAAGAACCATGTGTAGGGAAACCATAAATGAATCTAACTCTGTTACACAGGGGAGCAAAAATTCAAAATTATACTATTAATTATAGTCCATGTGTTACATTAGGGTTCACTAGTCAATTGACTTTTGAAAAAAGTGCCAAGGCAATATAATGGATAAAGAATAGTTTTTTCAACAGTGCTAGAGCAATTTGACATCCATTAGCAAAAACAAAACAAAACAAAACAAACCACCACCACCACTAAAACACCTTGATCCATACCTCTCACCAAATAAAAAACTTTACTCAAAATGGATCAAAGTACTAAATTTGAAACCAATATCTATAAAAAGTATAGATGAAAATATAGGAGAAAATGTTTATGACTTTTAGTTAGGGAAAGAGTTCTTTGATAGGACACAAAAAGCATGAACCAAAAAAGAAAAAAGTCATAATGGATTTCATCAAAATTCAAAACTTGTTCTCTTGGGAGGACACTGTTAAGAGAATGAAAAGTCACAGACTGGGAAAAGATTTGCAAAATACATATCTGATAAAGGACTAGTTTTCAGAATATGTAAAGAATGATCACAACTCAGTAATAAGAAAGCAATCACCTCAATTAGAACATGGACAAAAGATTCAGACTCTTCACCAAAGAAGAGAGATTAGATTGATGGCCAATAAGAACATGCAAATATGTTCAACATTATTAGTCATTAGGGAAATACAAATTAAAACTACAAGGAGGTACCACCACGCACCTGTTAGAATAACTAAAAGAAAAAGAACCAACACTATCAAAGGCTGTTGAGAATGCAGAACAATGGGCGCTCTCATGATGTTAGTGGCGTTTTGGAAGGCCTTTGGTTTCTTAGAAAGGTGAACATATACTTGCCATATCATCCAGCAATTGCACTCCTAGATCTTTACCCAGGAGAAATGAGGACTGATGTACATACAAATAGTTATAGGCAAATGTTTATGGCAGCTTTATTCATAATCTCCCCAAACTGGAAACAACCCAAATGTGTTTCAGCTGATGAATGGATAAACAAATTGTTTATCTGTGCAAAGGAATACTACTCAGCAATAAAAAGGATGAATCACATGAACAACATGGATGAATCTCAAAAGGCAAATCTATAGGGACAGAAAACAGATCATTGGTTGCCATTGGGGGTGGGTCTGGAGAACTGACTAGAAAAGACCACAAAGGAACTTGGGATGATGGGAATAATATTCTGTGTTTTGTTGGTGGTGACTATATGACTGTATGTATTTGTCAAAATTCATAGAACTGTACTCTTAAAAAGGATGAATTTTACTGTGTATGGATTACATCTCAAGAAGCCTGACTTTTAAAAATTGGCTTGGGAAGAAAGTATCATGCCATAAAAAGTGCTGAAATAATTGGAAACCATTTTGGGAAAAATTTCTCACATGTAATATAAATTCCAGATGGATTATAGATACGAATGAAAAAAAACTATAAAATACTTTGAAATATGCAGAAAATATAGCTGATGGATACATGAGGGATAAAAGCATAAAGCAAAACAAGGAACTGATGAACCAAGAGGCAACCAGAGTGTGTACTTGAGAAAGGATTCACCTTAGGAATCACAGGTGATGGCAGTGTTCTCCCTCTCCTTCTCTCTCTTTAATTTGGATGGAGGTTACATGGGTGTTTGCTTTATGCTTATTCATTGCACCATGCATTGTGCCTTTTGTATATATCCCAAATGTTACAATAGTAAAAAAGAGTTAAATTGGGGTTCAGATGTAATTTCCTGCATTTTGTACACTGGGGTATTTAGGCACAGAAGGGTGAAGGTCCTTTGGTGAAGATCAGTTTCTCCCATTTCCTAGTTCCAATTCCCCAATCCAATGCTTTATCAGCCAAAGCAGATACATGTTTTAGCATAAGTTAACAGACTCTGAAAACTGAGGCTAGTTAAAGGGAACCTAGATTGTAGATAGGAGATATTTAATTAAAAATGAACAAATATGGGTGAAATCTATCTGACCTTGAGCTGGGGAAAGCATTTGTAAGCAATAAAGCACAGGCAGAAACCATAAATTAAATGATCCATAGACTTGACAACTCCCAAATTAAAAACTGTATGCAACTTTTAAAATGTCAAAAGGAAACTTGGAAAGAAAAAAAAAAGCAAACTTGAAAGGGAATACAGAATTGAGAAAATGTTTTCAAAACATAGGGCAGATAAAGGGTTAATATTTTATAAATACAAAGCACCCTTAAAATCAGTAAGACCAATATTCCAATAGACAAAACAGTTAAGGAACACAGAGGCAATTCACAAGGGAAGAAATACGTATTATTAATAAGCATGGGAAAAAATCCTCATTCACTCAAGTAATCAAATACTTGCACATCAAAAACTGGTACAACTATGTGATTATACCAAATACCATTAATTGTACACTTTGATTGAATTGTATGCTTTATAAATATGTATCAATAGAATTGATTTGTTTAAAAAACCACCACCACCAAAACTGCCAGTTGTCACACATCAAATTATCCAGGATTAAAAAGTATGAAAACATCTAATGTTGGGAAGTCGTGGAGAAAACAAAACTCATAAGCATGTGGTAAGAAACCATATAATACCACCTTTTCGAGAAAATTCAGCAACATTAACAAGAGCCTCAAAAATTGTGTACTCGATGTAATAAGATATGCACAAAGATATTTATAATAGTGATAATTGAAAATAACAAACCTCTCCAGTGATAGGGAACTGGGTAGATTATGTTATTAGCCAAAATGGTACGTTTGTGTGACTTAGAAAAGAAGCTCCTCTTATTCCAAGGAGCTCACGTCCCATGCCAGGCTTGTGCAGGCAGCAACTTGTATACCCAGATGCCATGGCTCTGATGCATACAATGGGAAAGTACTATGTAGCCATTAAAGCTGATAGCATTAAAGTACTTTCTTGAATAATTTTGAGTAATATAACAATATTTCACTAGAGGCTATTAATAACATACATGTGATGTGCTAAGAAAAGTTTCTGGCATGCGGTAATAGCTATTATTAAAAAGGTAAGTTTAAACATTTATGAACCTGGAGGACATTATGTTGAGTGAAGCAAGCCAGACACAAAAGGACAAATACTGCATGATTGTGTTACTATGAACTAAATATTTTGTGTAACATATTGTATGATTCCATTTATATAAAATGTAAATATAAATCAGTTTATACAGATAAATTTTGATTAGTGGTTATGTAGGGCTAGAGAAGGCATGCTAAGGGGTGTGGAGTTTTTCTTTTTGGAGTAATGAAATAATTCTAAAAGTTTTTTTTTTTTTTTTTTAAGATTTATTTTATTTATTTACTCCCCCCTTGTTGTTTTGCACTCATTGTCTGTTCCCAGTGTGTTCTTCTGTGTCTGCTTGTCTTCTCTTTAGGCAGCACTGGGAACTGACCCTGGGACCTTCTGGAGTGTGAGAGAAGCACTCAATCTCTTGTGCCACTTTAGCTCCCTGGTCTGCTGTGCCTCTTATTGTCTCTCCTCTGTATCTCTTTTTGTTGGGTCATCTTGCTGAGCCAGCTCTCTGTGTGGGCCAGCTCTCCTGTGTGGACCAGCACTGTGCATGGGCCAGCACTCTGTGTGGGCCAGCTCCCCACTCAGGCCAGCTTGCAGCACGGGCCAGCTTGCCTTTCACCAGGAGGCCCTGGAAATCGAACCCTGGGCCTCCTATATGGTAGATGGAAGCCCAGTCGCTTGAGCTACATCCGTTTCCCTAAAAGTTTTTGTGATGATAAATACACAACATTGTGATTATACTAAAAGCCATTGATTATACACTTTAGATAGATCATATGGTATGTGAATATATCTCAATAAAATTACTTAATAAGTAAGTAAATAAATAATTGTGCAAGAATAGCCAGAAATAGTGGCTATGTACAGCAGGGGAAACAGAGAGAGATTGAGAGGTGAGGAATTTTCTTGTTTGTCTCTTTTTTGTTTATTATTATTATTGAAATAATGAAAATGCTCTAATAATGATTGAAGTGATGAGTGAACAACTCTGTGATTATACCAAATACCATTGATTGTACACTTTGGATGAATTGTATGCTTTATTAATATGTATCAATAAAATTAGTTTGTTAAAAAAAAGACTTAAAAAGAAAGGTAAGTTTAAAAATGTGTACAACGTAAGCCCAATTTATAAAAGCATAAATAATGTGTGTGTAGAAAGAAAACTGGGGGAAAAAAAGACTAGAAGGATTATTACCAGTATTTTTTTTTTTTTTTTTAAAGATTTTATTTATTTATTCATTTATCCCCCCCTTGCTGCTTGTGCTCGCTGGGTCAGCTAACCACGCCGCGCGGGCGGGCTTGCCTTCACCAGGAGGCCCCGGGAACCGAACCCGGGGCCTCCCATATGGTAAACGGGAGCCCTACTGATTGAGCCACAGCCGCTTCCCCTATTACCAGTATTTTAAGCCTTATTACATCTAGGTGTATTTACTAGTGACTTTTAATTTTACTTTTTGCGTTTTTTCTAATTTCGATATTTTCTAGGTCATAAATATATTACCAATGTCTTTTTTTTTTTTTGCAGACCATGGCATTTTATTAGGGACACCAAAGTTTTGCTACAGCAAAGGAAGCCATAATGGAAATAGCTCACCAATGTCTTTTTTTAAAAAAAGCAAAATTAAAAATGAATCTCACTTTGAAGACTGTGAGCCAAATTAGGTCAAGAATGCAGTTTATCCTGGAGAAATCTGTGCTTTGGGCTAATTTTATTACCTTGAATTTTCACATAAAACCTTAGGCCTTATAGGTGGAGAGGAAAATCAGGGAGAGGAGCTGATTAGAAAGACTAAATGGATGATGGTGAAAAGGTAACCACGTTAGAATGTTGAAATGAGATGAAGTTCTGACATGGGCCATCTGTGGGTGTGGAGGTTGCAGCATGAGCAAAACTGTCTTCCGACCCAGCCCTGCCCTTCACAGATGTTAAGGGTCCTGTAAGGCTTGGCACAGGCCAGAGGACAGATGGAGAACACAGTGGAAAGCCTCGTTTAGATCACAAAATCAAGGGAAGCCATAGTGTTCTCTGTTTACTCCACCCAAGGATTAAAGTGAGAGATAAGGAGAGGGCAGTCTTATTTGAGTTTATGTTTAAGCCCAACAACTTTATTATGCCACTAGTTACTTCCTTATATCTGAGTTTCCCGTTCTGATAAGGAGCTGGGTACAACATGAACATGTGCCATTTTCCTTAATGATCTGTTTTCCCTTAAGCCAATGGTGTTAATTATCTGTGTTAATGGAGAGGAGAAAGCCCAGGACTAAGTGAAATGTACAGGCATCTGTGTCCCTAAAACCTTAGCTTAGTTTTTACTCCCCTCTCTACCTGCTTCTTAATATTTTGTCCACTTCTTAAAACCCTCCAGGGGCCTTCCACAGGCATCAGAACAAAGTTTAATCTCCCTCATCTTGGCATACAAAGACCTGCTTTTCATTCTAGTGTCTTCGTTCATCACCACATACTCTAACCGTAGCAAACTAGCTTTAGTGCTCTCAACGCATATGGCATGTTATTTCATGTCTTTGGGCATTTATAGCCTTGCTAATATTATTGAATGCTTACTATGTGCCAGGCACTGTGGAAGGTGTATTATCACCATCCTCATAATCATCCTTAAATGGTAGACTTGAATAAGTGTCTCCATTTTACAAATGAGAAAGAAGAGGCTCAAAGAAATTAAATAATTTTCTTAGGGTCACACAGCTAATAAGTGACAGAGCCAGAATTTGAAGCCAGGTCTGATCCCAAAGCCTGAACTCTTAATCTTTGCTTATTTTTAAAATTAATTTTCATTTTTACCAAAGAAATAAATTTACATAGTTTTAAAAGTTAAATAGCACTAACAGTCTTATAGTGGAAAGCTGTAGCTCTCTGTGGCATCCATTCTCACCCTCAACACAATTCCCTACTATCTCTAATACTGAGGCCAAGTGTCAGGTGCTATTCTTCCTTGTACTTACACTAATTTTCTTATAATAATGGAAAAACAGAGCTGTTTCCTATAAGCATATCACTATCAGAAGAGAAAAAATAAAAGGCTATTTCAAGAAAAACAATGGAAGAAAGCATATTTTAAAAATATTGTATTTTGAAAGTTTCAAACTCATAGACAAGTGACAAAAATAGTACACAGAGTTCTCACATATCCTTTATCTAGAGATCGCATTAAAGTTTTGCTAATTGTTCCGGTACCACTCTTGATGGTAAAGCATCTAGTCCAGGATCAGACATTGCAGCCAGTTGTCGTGTCTCTCTAGTTTCTTCCAACCTGGAACAGTTCCTCGGCCTTTCCCTAAGTTTAATGATTGCTAAAGATTGTAGGCCGTGGACTCTCCCTCAGTTTGGTCTTGTCCTGTTTCCTCATGGTTTTGCAATTTGCCTAGAATATCGCATGTGCTCTGTGTTTTTGTTGTTGCATCCCATTGGGTGGCACATGACATCTGTCCCATAACTGGTGGGGTTAACTTTGATCACTTCTTGTGCTGGTGTCTGCCGTGTGTCTTCAGTATCATGTTACTTTTCACTCTCCTTGTAAGAAATAAGTATTTTTGTGAGGAGATACTTTGAGACCATGTAAATATCCTCTTCCTCACCAATCTTTCACCAACTGGTTTTAGCATCGATTGATATTTCTTTCCTGAATTAATTGTTAATATGATGTTTGCCAAATGGTGATTTTCTAACATCATTTTATTCCTTCTGCAGCTCTTAGTTGTTTTTCTATAAAGAACTTTCTATTTTCCTCATTCATTTATTCATTTCTATCATTATGGATTCATGAGTGCCTATTTTATTTAATGAATTATACTTTAACGGATTATAATTCATTATTATCAATTTATTTATCATTAATTATTTAATAAATATTTATTTTTCAAGTTTCCACAGATATGGCGAATGGGAACCACTTCAGTTTGGCTCCTATGTCCTCTTAACAGTTATCTATTATTATTTGGGTATTTCCTTACTTTATAGCACAAGAGGATGTTCCAGGGAGCAGATATAACTCTGGTTAAGTGCCTGCTTCCCACATATGAGGCTTCGGGTTCAATGCCCTGTACCTCCTAAAAAAAAAAAAAAAAAAAAAAAAAAAAGTTCCAGACTCCTCTTATTTTTTTTGTTTCAATCCACCATTTGAAGAGAGCATATTTATATGTAGAAATAAGACTATTCCAAAAAAAGTGTTACCCTGTCTGCTTCATACACATCCACTACCTAGTTAGTCCTGCAGGTTTGAGATTTCCCCACCTGACTTGTTAACCAGATTTGTTAGGTATCAACCTATGCATTCTATGGCCAATTAAATATTAGCTGTTAACTGGAGTATCCTTGAGGGGGATGCAGGAAGGAATTAGCATCAATCTGTGTTGGCAGGAGTTGCTTGGTTTCCTCCTCTCAGATACTCAAAGGCCTGCCAGCTTGGGAGCTCAGTCTAGGGAGAAAGTCATTTTACATATTTCTCTTTAATGGTAATAGAAGTGAAAGTATTTTTGTGAAAGTATTTTTGTGAAAAGACTAGGCTTAGACTACACCATATGGAATATACAAATATAAAACTATGAAAAGTACCATTGAGAGGTATTCATCACCACAGCTTCTAACGGCTGAACTCAAAATAGCCCATATTTCTGCATTGGTGGAGATTTAGCCACTGACTGTCAAGAAACGCCCATTGAAGCAGCTCTTCAGCCATGTAATTTAAAATAATTACTAATTAAGTGAAAATGAAATAGAGTCCATAGTAACAATAATCACAATGGCATTGGTCATTACTCAAAGTTACTGTTTGCTGGAGCATTACCTAGGTGAAGATGGCTTGCAAAAGAGGGAAGAACTGTGAGGGAGCTGCCATTTTATTACTGCTGAGGTAAGGAAATTGGGAATGCTCCAGGGTGCTTGGCAACCACAGACCTAATTTTATATTCTTTCTATACTGCCGATTGCATGTTGTTTCAAGGAATTTGCTCATTGAAAACCAAGGAACAGGAACAGCTGTGTAGCACTTGTTAATGGATTTATATCATTGTAGGAAACAACTCAAGCAATTACCTTGTCTTTGACAAGCATCACTCTTACCCCATCTCAGGAAAAGTGAGGCCCTTTTGCAAGAGGGCTGTTGAGTGTAAATGTCCAATATCAGGTGGTTAGGAGAGAGTGAAATTGGGTACATGGAGCAGGTTTTAGGCAACTGTGGAGAGGCCTGAGTTTTCTAAGAAAGTAAAAGTGGAAGCTGTCTGGGTTTAAGGCAGGTGTTTTGTTTCTTATTGTTTGGGTGACCTAAAAGGACATACATTCCTTTATTTTTATTTATTCATCCAACAAATGTTATGGAGTACCTACTATGTACTATGCCAGATACTATAATTAGGTGCTGGGAATATTGATCAAGTCAGACATGGTTTCTGACCATGGGTAGAGAGGAATATACAATTAAAAATCTATGAAAAAAAAAATCTATGAAAAGTACCATGGAGTAAGAGAGTGCTGGAGAGGATAGGAGAGGCACTCCTTTTGCAATGTGAAGGACTCTTGGAGGAAGTACTGTTTATACTGAGGCCTGAAGTAAACGGAAGGGTTTGGCCAGGCAGAGGATGAGGAGAGAATGTTCCAGGCAAAGGCAACGCCATGGGCAAAGGCCCTGAATGAGATGGAATCTAGTAAGTTTGGGAATCTACTAAGTACGAAGAAGTACCGAAGCACAGATTGAGGAAAATGTGGCCCAGTGTGAAGGAGGAGAGGTCGGCCGATTCAGGGAGGGGTAGGCCCTGGAGAGGAGTGCAATGGGAAGCTTTGAAGCAGGCAAGCGACAGGACTAAACTTCATGTCTTGTTGCTGATGGAGAATGGCTTGTAGTGGGCAAGACCTGAGTGGGAGCAGGGAGTTGAGGCAGGAAACCATTTCAGAATTCCAGACAGGAGCTGATGGTCACTTGGACCAGGGAGATGGAGGGCAGTATGCTGGGCATTCGTTTAGATAGTAGAATGGCGGGATGGGGACTGGTCAGGAGTGGGGTGGTGTCAGGGCCGGCTCCCAGGTCTCTGGCTTAGGAGTTGGGTGAATGGATGTGCTGCATGCTGAGGTGGGAAAGAGCAGAGGACTATATCTGGCGATTAGAACATTTGGATATTTATTACTTATTTATTATTTTTATTTTATTTTTTAAACATTCGGACATTTAGATGTGAAATTTGAGATGCCTGAGAGTTAGATGTTCATGTGGAACTGTCAAGTAAATGGTCAGACATCAGACTGGGACTTCAGAAAAAAGGTCTTTTGACCCACAGGCCAGCTTGAAGCCCACTGACTTCAGACTGCCTATTCCTGCCTGGGTGCCCACTGTTTGAGGATGTGAACATGTGGGCGTTTGGTTTCACTTCTGGCAAACAAATGGCATTTTTATACCTGGTTCTCCCCCTTCTAATTCATGTTGCAGCTCTAGCAGAAATTAACTAAGAATAACTAAATACAAGTTGCAAATAAAAGTGGTGGAAAGCTTCAGAAGGAGGGAGTTTATTTTCATTTTCTTGGAAGGTAAATCTAGCTGAAGTCAAATAGGTTTGATGATCTATTAGAGTGCATGGAGGGCAACTTTTTTTTTTAATTTTTTTAATTTTAATTTTTTTATTCTGGGTAAAAATTAAATTTTTCACAATACATACCAATATTTGTAAAATATATATATATATGTATATATGTGCATTTGCTTACATGAATGTTATTTTATATATATATATTTTAAAATGTGCTTAGATTACCTAGATAGGAGGGTAACTTGTTTGTTTCTCCTTTTTTGTAACAGAGAAAATGCAGGTTTTTTTTTCTCATTTAAAAAAAATTTTTTTAACTTTATTTTGTACATTTAATAATTGAAAAACATAAACAATTAAAAACTAAAAAGTAAACACAGATGAATAAATATATACATTTCTCAAATGTAATGGATACATGTAAATTTTTTTATTTTTTTTCTGAATCAAGCAATATATTACACAATATATTTGGTTCATAGTAATGCATTCATACAGTATTTGTCCTTTTGTGTCTGGCTTGCTTCACTCAACATAATGTCCTCCAGGTTCATCCATGTTGCCATATGCTTTATGACTTTATTTCTTCTTATAGCTGCATAATATTCCATCATATGACTAGACCACAGTTTGTTTATCCATTCATCTGTTGGTGGACACCTGAGTTGTTTCCAGCTTTTGGCAATGGTGAATAATGTGGCTATGAACATCGGTGTGCAGATGTCTGTTCGTGTCACTGCTCTCTGTTCTTCTGGGTATATACCCAGTAGTGGTATTGCAGGGTCACATGGCAAGTCTATATTCAACTTCTTTAGGAACTGCCAAACAGTCCTCCATAGTGGTTGTACCGTCCTGCAGTCCCACCAACAGTGAAGAAGTGTTCCTATCTCTCCACATCCTCTCCAACACTTGTAGTTCTCTGTCTTTTTAATAGTGGCCATTCTGATAGGTGTGAAATGATACCTCATTGTAGTTTTGATTTGCATTTCCCTAATCATGAGTGATGTTGAGCATTTCTTTATGTGTTTTTTTGCCATTTGTATTTCTTCTTTGGAGAAATGTCTATTCAAGTCTTTGGCCCATTTTTTAATTGGGTCATTTGTCTTTTTATTGTTGACTTGTAACATCTCTTTATATATCCTGGATATTAAACCCTTATCAGATATGTGATTTCCAAATATTTTTTCCCATTGAGTTGGCTGCCTTTTCACCCTTCGGACAAAGTCTGTGAGGTGCAAAAGTGTTGAATTTTGAGGAGGTCCCATTTATCTACTTTTTCTTTTGTTGCACGTGCTTTGGGTGTGAGGTCCAAGAAACCACCACCTACTGCAAGGTCTTGAAGATGTTTCCCTACATTTTCTTCTAGTAGTTTTACGGTCCTGGCTTTTATATTTAGATCTTTTTTTTTTTTTTTTTTTTTTAAAGATTTTATTTTATTTATTCATTTCTCCCCCCCTTGCTGCTTGTGCTCGCTGGGTCAGCTAACCACGCCGTGCGGGTGGGCTTGCCTTCACCAGGAGGCCTCGGGAACCGAACCCGGGGCCTCCCATATGGTAAACGGGAGCCCTACCGATTGAGCCACAGCCGCTTCCCTATATTTAGATCTTTGATCCATTTTCAGTTGATTCTTGTATAGGGGGTGAGATAGGGGTCCTCTTTCATTCTTTGGTTATAGATATCCAGTTCTCCCAACACCATTTGTTGAAGTGACTTTTTTCCAATCAGCGTGGGCTTGATAGGTTTGTCAAAAACCAGTTGACTGTATAGGTGAGCGTTTATTTCTGGATTCTCAATTCTATTCCACTGATTGATATGTCTATCTTTATGCCAGTACCATGCTGTTTTGACCACTGTAGCTTTGTAATATGTTTCAAGATCAGGCAGTGAAATTCCTCCCACATTGCTCTTCTTTTTTAGAATACTTTTGGCTATTCGGTGCACTTACCCTTCCAGATGAATTTGGTAATTGCCTTCTCTAATTCTGTAAAGTAAGCTGTTGGGGTTTTGATTGGTATTGCATTGAAACTATAAATCAGTTTGGGCAAGATTGATATCTTCACGATATTTATTCTTCCAACCCATGAACACGGAAGGTCTTTCCATTTGTTTAGGTCTTTTTAAATTTCTTTTAGCATTGTTTTGTAGTTTTCTGCATATAGGTCCTGTACTTCCTTGGTTAAATTAACTCCTAGGTATTTGAGTCTTTTTGTTGCTATTGAAAATGGAATTTTCTTCCTGATTTCCTCCTCAGATTGTTCAGTACTAGTGTACAAAAACATTACTGATTTTTGCATGTTGATCTTATATCCTGCCACTTTGCTAAACTCATTTATTAGTTCAAGTAGCTTTGTTGTGGATACTTCAGGATTTTCTAAATACAGGATCATGTCATCCGCAAACAGTGAGAGTTTTACTTCCTCTTTTCCTATTTGGACGCCTTTAATTTTTTTGTCTTGTCTAATTGCCCTAGCTAGAACTTCTAGTACAATGTTGAATAACAATGGTTGCAGTGGGCATCCTTGTCTTGTTCCTGATCTTAGGGATAAAGCTTTCAACCTTTCCCCATTGAGTATGATGTTGGCTGTGGGTTTTTCATATATGCCTTTTTTCATATTGTGGAATTTTCCTTTTATTCCTATCTTTTGAGGTATTTTTATCAAAAAAGGATGTTGGATTTTGTTGAATGCCTTTTC
>JAKSZT010054013.1:0-51669 GCA_026826555.1 Tolypeutes matacus
TGGGCTGTCCCTGCCACACGCCTGTGGGAGCCGGCTCCTAGGGTTGTCCAAAGGCACATGGTGACTTCCGAGAGCTGCAGCTGGCAGGGAGCTCCAGGGGCACCGTGCCCTCCACCCCGGCTGGGGGCAGACCTGCAGGGGAGCCCTAGAGGGGCACCTCGAGGCCAGGGCCCCATCAACCCCCGCACCCAGCAGCCCCTGCAGCACAGCCACGCCTTCTTCTCTGAACAGTGAGTGCAAGGGTCCAAGGGCCAGGCGAGGACGGGGCGCTGGAAGTCCAGCATCACGGCAAAATGCCATCCCCGCGCGAGGAGAGGGCAGCTCCAAATGGTGAAACAGGCTGCAGGGGCTGCCCTGCGAGCTGCCCACAGCCAAGGGGTCTCTACAGAGACAGAAAGAAGGCGGGGGCAGGGGGCAGGGGAGGCGCTGCATGGAGAAGGCTTCTGAGAGTATCGGCCGTCCGTCCACGGCCACGGACGACAGACAACAACGCGTAGTCCATCCATCCACGGAACATCCGCAGCCAGAAGACGCCGGACGCCCTGGTCCAGGCCACAGCAGGGACGGCTGCACACACGTGGGGAAGGAAGCCAGGGCCAGATTCTGCCCAAGGGAGCTGTAGAGGGGGGCGAGCCCGGGGACAGCGGGCAGATGGCCGTCTGGGCTGGCTGGGGGCGGGCGCTTTTCAGGCTGAGGAAAATGGCCTCAGGCTGCGTGTGGGGCTGGCAGCGCAGCTCTGGGAGGACACCGAAATGTGGTGGCTCGTTCCCTTAAAAGGGGCAAGTGATGCCATGTGAAGTGCATTTCAATAAATCTGTTAACTTTTAAAAAATCTCTTTAAAAACAATGTGCCCAACTGAAAAAAAGAACATTTGTTGGTAGATTTTTTAAATATCAAAGCAAAATATGTGCTTGTGATGGATAACATGTCAACTCGGCCAGGTAACTGTGCCCAGGTGTTTGGTCAAGCAAGCGCTGGGCTAACTGTAATGATACAAGGACAGTTATGGGCTTTGATCTCCAGCGAGTTTACCGCCTGGGTGGCTGATCACTTCTGCGTCAGTCAGGGAGGCTGCATCAGCCATGGATGACGCTTTTATCCAATCAGCTGAATGCCTTAAAAGGGGAGGTGATTTCAGCATTCAGAGGGAACTTCCCGGCTCGTCTTTGGACAGCCAGCATCTCCCAGGAACTCATCAAGGACCTTTCACTGGACTTTCATCGGCGCCCGTTTGCTGCCTTGCTGTGGACCCTGGACTTGTGCATCCCCAGGGTCATGTGAGAGACACATAAAATCTCATATTTTTGACAGTTATCTCCTGTTGGTTCTGTTTCCCTAGAGAACCCTGACTAATACAATGTTCATTACAGAAACTTTAGAAGATACAAGAAATATTTAAAAATTAAAGCCACTTTGATATCTACCAATGGCAGCCAGTTTAATGTGTATTTTTCCCATTTTAAATGTGATTTGTTCACCTTTTTTTTAGGGGGTACTGGGGATTGAACCCGGGATCTCACATGTGGAGGTAGGTGCTCAGCCACTGAGCTACACCTGCCCCCCGTCACCAACGTTATGGGAGGAGCAGGGGGGCCGGGCCAAGGCAGGGGCCGAGCAGGCCTTGGGGGTCTGGGCACGGGGCGGGCGCCTGCGTGGGCCCCTGCTGAGCTGAGCACCCAGAGACTGGCGCAGCGCTCAGGCCTGATCCCAAGCCGGGTCCCGAGGCACCAGAGGGGCTGCTCAGCCGTGCTGGAGACCCCAGGAGACCCCGCCTCACAGCCCACGCGGTCGCCGCCGTCCCACCTGCAACGGCATTCTGTGCGCTCGGAGCCTGAGCCAGACATCCTGTGTGGGGTTTTGCAGTGAAAAGGGCAGCCTTCCGTGCGGCTGCTTTCCTCCTCCTGAATCTCGCGCTGCGGGACCCTGGGGCCACCGCGGGCCGCCCTGCCCAGGCCCCTCCTGCAGGCCTCACCGATGCACCCTCCTTGGCTTGGCCGCTCAGGGATTCTAGAAGATTCCGTCACTTCTGTCAAAAGACAGATGGGAGTCGAGTTTGCAGACCACAGCAATTTATTCAGGACTCCAGAGCCTTGCTGCGGGGGGGGGGGGGGGCGCCAGACCACTTCCAATTCAGGTCCTGGGATGGAAAACGGCTTTTACGGACATGACCGCTGCTGACTGGACTAGGGCTGGTCTGTCCCGTAGGGGCGGGGTCAGGGTGGGTGGGCTGTTTCAGTTTGCCAAGGGGCTGCCAATGCCAGGTACCAGAACTCTGCTGGCTTTTATACTGGGGATTTATTTGGGGTAAAAACAGGTTCCAAGGCTGTGAAAGGCCCAACTCAGGCACCATAAGCGAAGCTTCCCACCAAGGACAGCTGCTGCTGGCCCTGGCGTGGCCACGCGGTGAAGCGAGCGGCCGCCCGTCTCCGCGGAGGCCCGGGATCTGAGCACAGCCGGGCACAGGGCTGCCTCTTGCCGGCCACGCGCAGCGTGGCACTCACGGTCCGGTCCGTCTCCTTCAACGGGCCTGGATGGGCCCGAGCGCCCAGGACGCAGCCACCGTGGCCGCTGCCGCGCAGCCGGGCTCCCTGCCGTCCTGCTGCCGCCCTGTCCGCAGGCTTCCGCCTGACGCTGCCCATGCTGGCAGGCTGCTGTGGGCGCGTGCCCCGGGCAGCCCTCGGCACGGACCTGCCCTCCTCGCGCCGCGCCTCCGGGAGGGAAGACGTCGCCTCCACTCGGCTCCGGCCTCCCCAGCCACATCAGCCCTGTGCCCGGCTCGCTGTGCACACCTGTGTGACCCCAGCTGCCCCTGCAGGCCTTGCCCCCTCCAGGTCAGCACCCCCCCAGGCCACCTGCTCCCCTCCAGGCCAGCCCCAGGGCCCAGGGCCCCAGATTAGCTCCCTCCTCCCAGGCGCTGCCCCAACCCCTGGATGATTAGCTGACCTGGCATGACGCACCTGAGGGTCCACTCCCGCGGGACTGCAGTGGCCGAGGCGGCCAGAGCACGGGCTCGGCCCTGAGGAGGCACAGGCTTCCTCCGTCTGCCTTTGCTTCAGTTAGGCAGGCTGAAGACGACCAAGTGGTGAAACGATGGACGCGTGCCTTGCTGGTGAAATGCAACATCTTGCTGAAACTCTTCCAGCGTTAGGTCCCAGGGCCAAGCGGGCACTGCCTCTCCCTGGTAGGGCTAGGGTCGTTCCTATAAAATCAGAGACGACGCGGCCTTGAGCCAGGGCAGGCGCCGCTCTCTTCCCACTAAACGTGGCCGAGCCGGCGCGGGCTCCGCCTGGCCCCTGGGGCCGCCTGCGCCCGCAGTCACGCAGCACCACCCCTGCTTTCTCCTTCGGGCTCTCAGATCCCCGTCCAGAGCTCACCGGGACGCCGAATGACAGTCTCCACACGACCACGTCGGCCCAGCGCCCTCCTCAGCAGCCTTCGCAGGCCCAAGCGCGGGGGTCGACCGACTGCTTCTCTAAGGCCTCGCCAGCCGGCCCGCCTGCTCTCTCCCCTTCTACACGTTTCCCCTTTAATCTCAAAACACAAGCAGCCCCCCGCGACCGTGGGCAGAGGGCTCTGGGGGTGCTGTAGCTGCCCCCCACCTTGGCAGCTGCTGGGGCGGCACACAGCTCTCTCGTCCAGGCGGCTTTTCCTAAAGGGGCTGGGAAATGAGTATCTAGCCCCCCGGTCCTCCAGCCTCAGCAATGGACGCCTGGCAGCGCCGTCCACCTCTCCCTGGGTAGGAAGACGTGTCCCGTCCCCCCTCCAGGCGCCCTCGCGGGAACCTGAGCGGCCAGACGCCACTCAGCCAGGCGAGCCGTTGGCGGCTCCAGAGGCAGAAGCTGCCCTGGAGGACAAGAGCCATGTGCTGCCCTGCCCTCTTCTTGTCAACTTCCCTTCTTTTGTCCTGCCAATTTTCGAGAGAAGAGAGCCGCCTTTCCTACAGAGGCTGAAGTCTTAGCCCTTCGTTCCTGTCTGCAACTGGCCTCTAAAGCCAGGCGGGAGAAAAGCAAATCCTTTCTGGTTTGGGACCCTTGTCAGCTGCATCAGGCTTCTGGGGCCACCGTCCCCCACTTACCTGCGGCTCCTTAACAAGC
Source organism: Tolypeutes matacus (assembly GCA_026826555.1). Lineage (NCBI taxonomy): Eukaryota > Metazoa > Chordata > Mammalia > Cingulata > Chlamyphoridae > Tolypeutes > Tolypeutes matacus. The sequence continues at coordinate 4,096 of JAKSZT010054013.1, forward strand.
GGGCACGCACAGCACAGGAGGACGCGGGCAGCAACGAGCAGGAGGAAGCACGGCTTCCCCTTCTTCGATTTGTCTGAAGCTGAGCCATTGGCGTCTTTGGAACCAGCAAGAAGCTCTGTTTTTCCTTTCCTTTGCTGAAAGAAGGAAAAACACTTTTCCAGCATGCCTTGTGTGGAAAAGCTAGCCGTTCTTGTGCCAGCTGATTTAAAAAGTCATCTCCAGAAGTCCTCCTAGACTCTCCCGCAGACCCCTCCCGCCCCCCAGCCCTTCCTTGGGAGGACTTGACAGGCCCTGAGCGGCCCCTCTGGATTCAGATCCCAGCCCCGAGACAGCCCCCCTCTTCCATGCTCTCGGGCAGCTGGAGAACCGACCGCCCTCTCCTGATGCTGGGAACCTGCCCCCAAGGGAGAAATTTAAACCTCGAGTCCAGCTGTCCTGATCCCAATGAGTCCCCGGTTTTCAATGTCACAAACGCCAGGCCCTCAGATAATCAGTTTTCAATTCGGGCCTCGGGGAAATCCCTGTGCTTGTTCTATTTTTTCCTTTAAAACAAAATGAAGGATAAAAACCACCAACCAGAGCCACCAGAACTCAGTGTTGTGAACTAGTCTTTAAAAATAAAGTATCTTCCATTGAACACTTTTAAAATCCAAAATCTGATGAAATAGAAGTTGGAACCCTCCTTTTGGAATATTTATCCTAAGAACCTCATGGGACTATGAATTCACCCGTAATTTTCATTTGCCACCAGGCCGGAGCTTTTATTTATTCTTTTTTTTTTTTAGGTACTGGGCACATCGGCTCCCCTGAGTTGCTTTTTTCCTTTGTTTGCTTGTTGTTTGTTTGTTTGTTTTTCTGTTTTTAGGAGGCACCAGGAACCGAACCCGGGACTTCCCATGTGGAAAGCAAGCGTTCAACCGCTTGAGCCACGTCCTCGCCCCAGGCCGGAGCTTTTAAAGAAAAGCTGTTCTCTAACCAGGATTGTAACAAGGTGTAAGCACGACTTCAGAGCTGAAAGTTGATGGTGCGAGTATGTATGTGACGTCCTGTGTTTTCACAGTGTTCGCCGTGACTCTTCCACCCCCTTAGTACTCCGAACTGCCTTCCAGAATCGTCGCCTGCCCTCTCTCCTGGGGTCTTTCATCTCATAATTGTATTCCTGCCATTAAAAGATGCAGTTATTTTTTAAAGATAAAAATAAAATAAAGCCTCTCACTGCATTCTCAGTCCTGCAAAGGGTCTCCCTCTAATGCCCGTTCCCCAAGGCCGTCCTTCCCGGCAGTCGCCCCTGGCGCAAGCCTGCCAGCCTTCCACCAGAGCTGGCTCCAAAGTAAACTGCTGGAGAATTGGTGAATAGGGACTGGTTAGTGGGAACTGGTTAAAAAGGACTGGCTAATGGGGTCTGGTTAATGAGGACTGGTTAACAAGGATGGCTGACAGGGACTGGTTAATGAGGAATTGATTAAAAAGGACTGGCTAACGAGGACTGCTTAGCAAGAGCTGGCTAATGAGGACTGGTTAAGGAGGAATGGTTAAGGAGGACTAGCTAGTGAGGACTGGTTATGGGGACTGGTCAAGGAAGACTGGCTAACAGGGACTGGTTAACGAGAGAGCGCGTGGCTTCTGAGTGAGGTGCACAGAGAGCATTCTTGCCAGTTACCTTCTCTGGGTAAGTATCACACACTCTACCATCTGCCTTTTCTTAAACTTTTCATTTTTAAAAAAGTTTTTTTTCCCATCTATGGAAACAAAAAAAAGCACATGTTTATTGTAGAAAATAAAGCTTCGGGATTGAAACAAGAAAAGTCTCCTCTCCTCCTCCTAAGAGAAGGAATTTCTGTTAACAATTTAATGGGCCTCTTTCAGCATTTCCCATGCACGTACGGATAGAAGCATTTTTATACAGGTGGAATCAGAGCAAAAATATGCTCTGACATTAGTTTTTTTAATTATTTAAAAATAAGTCCTGGGAATCTTTCCATGTGAGTCTGGTCAGATCTTCGTCATTTTTAAAGGCTGCATGGTATTCCAGTGTGTGCATAATGTGACTCATTTAGTTCCATTCCTGTGGATGAACATTTAGGATGTTTCCAATTTTTAATCTATTTGCAGAGAGGATGGCAATGAAACACACACACACACATGGGCCAGGGTCGCTGTGGGGAGAATTCCAGAGAGTGGCGTCCTTGGCTCCAGGACAGCTACCTGTTTCTCAGTGTTGAATCCTCGAGCTTGACTCAGTTATCACCTTTGACAATGTAAAATTTTTCCTGAACCCTGTGATCCTAGAACACTGCGCAGATTAGAAAACTGCCACGCTTTGTGCTACTGGCCACCATGGCCTTCTTTCCCCTTAGTGTGACTCAACTTTGGACAGGCTCCTCCTTGCTGCAGGTCCCAGACCATCCTCACCTTCGCCCTCAGAGTCCAGGTAGGACGTGTTCCACCAGACTCGACCCTCCACTCGGGAGACAACCCCATGCCCCTGGCACCCCGATTGCTCGGACTCCCTCTGAGCGTTTTCCCAGGAGGTCGCCCCAGTCCTCACCCACTCACCTGCCCTCTGCTCCAGGGCAGCTGAGCCCTCTCTCGCTTATTTTCCCCCGACAGTAGCCTTCAGCTCTCTCTGCCCTCCCCACCGCTCTCAGTAGCCTTCAGGCCTCTCTCTTCTGCCTTGCATGTGAATTTGGATAAAGTCATCTTTGCCTGTCTGACGTTGTCTGGTGTGCCTTCGTCACAGGTTCCACCCCAGAGCACCACTTGGCTGCTGAGAGCAGAAGTGATTGTTAAAACAGGCCTCTTCCTTCCGCGTCACAGCTCTGTCCATTGCCGACGGAGAGTCGAGTCTCTCTCCGGAAAGGAAGTGCAGGTGGGACTCAATCAACTAAGCACTCGTGGGTCCTGGAAAGACCCATGAGTACGACGGAGCCGGGCGAGGGCAGGAAGGTGGGGAGCGCCGCTCTGTGCAGACACCCGGCGAGCTCCCGGGAACGTCCAGCTGAAAGGGCCTCAAGCGCCCGGTCGTCCGGCCTGAATTCGGGCCCTGATGCTCTGGAGGATGGCTCGTCTGTCCCCAGGCCCGCGGCGCTGGTCTCTCCGCAGCCGGTGCCAGGAGCTCAGGGCATCGGTCTGGGGGGGGCGGTTTGCATTTCTGACCGGTGCTGACCGTTCTGCTGCACACCCGACACACGGGCGTCTAAACGTAGCACATCCCGCCAGGCCCGCTCTGGGAAGTCCAAGGGCCAAAGCACCAGCAGCCAGGCAGAGAAGCCCTTGGCTGCGGGTAGGGCCTGCAGACCGCATGACCGCGGCAGCTTCCTGCACGCCGGTGAGGACGGGGGACCCTTCCCAGGAGGGCTGCAGGGGCAGCGCCCTCCGAAAGGCTTTCACCCTCCCCGGCCCCTTGCAAAACCAGCATCTGGGCAGCCCAGCGCTGTGCTCACCTTTCCTCTTCTTTTCCGCCTTTGTTTGCAAGTTCTTCCAGGCACAGCTTGACCTGGGCTCCCAGAGGCCATCCCCAGGCCAGCGAGGGAGTGAGGGAGCATCCCTGTGACCCACGCAGGTGTGTGGCAAGACAGCGGGAGGAAGGTCTGCCAGGGCAAGTGCCCGCTGGCTGTCCTTTGTCCCGCCCACCGCGGAAGCCACGCGGGTCAGAAGACAGTCGGCAGCTAGGCCAGGCTCTCCCTGAGGTGTGCAGCAGACGCTGGCTTCCTCCTCGCTCCTCACCCACGCCCCCCGCCTGAGCCTGGGCAGGCCTTCCTGGCAGCCTCAGAGAGCAGGAGGCAGGGATGCTGCCCAGCTTCCCAGCGAGGTAGGAAAAGCCTGCACCTTTCTCCAGGGCCACTGCGGAGAGTCTCCATCTCCAGGGGCCAGCTGTGCGGGGGGGCCAGGGGGCAGCAAGGGAGAGAGAGAGGAAGAGAAGGGGGGGAGGGAGAGGGAGGGGGAGGGAGGGAGAGAAAGAGAGGGGGGAGGGGAGGGGAGGAGAGGGAGGGAAGGAGGGAGGGAAGGAGGGAGGGAGTGGGAGGCGGAGAGAGAGGGAGAGAGGGAGGGAGGGGGAGAAGGAGATGGAGGGAGGGAAGGAGAGGGGAGAGGGAGGGGAGAGCTTCCAACTGCCCTGTCAACCCCCACATCCGAGCAAATAAAAAGTCGTTTCTGCTGCGAGCCCGTGTTTGGGGTTTTGTGACTTGGCCCCAGACGGCAGCCCCCAGGCCCACCGCCACTTTGCCATCCTGGTCAGTTTGTCCCCTGTGACAGCCCTATGAAGCACCACAAAAGGGGGCTGAAAACTTCAGAAACTGGAAATGCCAGCCCGGTAGGGCCACTCCCCCAAGGCTGCGGGGTGTCCCCCTGCCTCTCCCGCTTAGGAGGCCACCCCCCCGGGGTGCTGCCTCCTTCCCCTCATCTCCCCTCCTCCCCAGGACGCCGGCACTGGTGCAGCCCCCCTCCAGCTCATCGCAAGCTTCTCGACTGCCCACCTCTGCAAAGACCCCTTTTCCAAATAAGGCCGCGCCGGGCGGTTCCGTGGGCGTGAGTTTGGGGCCCCTCTTCAACCCAGTACATGGTCTGTTAAATTCAAAAGTCTGAGGCCCCCTCCTCTGGCAGAGGCCCTGGGCAGCCCCTCTGCCCAGGTGGCCAGGGAGGGGCGGCCCAGCAGGCCTGCCCCGCTCTGCTGACTGCCCCACGGCCTCTGCCACGCTCGCCCACCGCCCGACCCCTCCTGCCTGCGGCTCGACCCTCCACTGCCCTTCCCTCCAGCAGCAGGCACTCCGCGGGCCAAGGCTGAACTGTGTGGTGATCTCCAGAATGGCCTTGTCTCGCTCAAACCTCCCTGCCCACCGTCGCCCGCCCCAGACCCCAGAGCCCTCTGGAATCTCCCTGCTGCGGACAAGCTGCCCGGTTTGCGGCTCTCCCTCGGCCAGTGTCCGCTCCAGGACGACCCGCCTGGGCAGCCGTGGGCTCTAGGCCACTCGGCCCTCCAGCCACCCCACACCCGCGGCCCTGCGCCCTGCCCCTCACGCCCCACGCGTTCCCTGGGTCGACAGACGTGAGGACACGTGCCAGCACTGGTCCTCTGGGCCCAAGCCCAGCACCGGTGCCAGGGGCTCCAGGAGGCATCTTGCTGGACCGCGGAGGTGGCAGAGGGGGAGCGGGCTTCCGTCAGCACCGGCTCCAGGGGCCCGGGAGATGGGAAGGATGTCCGGGAAGGAGAAACCAGCCAGCGCCGCGGTCCCTGCCCTGCTCCCCGGCCTCCTCTGGGGCACCGCAGCCAGGTTGCTGAGTGGGAGGTGACGCCAAGGACATCACTCATTGAGTATCTTGTCTCTGTGACAACTCTGCAGGACATGTATGTGGGTCTCACTCGTAAATGGGCTAAAAATAAAATGCAGCTAATTCAGTTTATAAGAGGTTCTCCCAAACCAAAATGACCCCTAAAGGTTAAAGATTCAGGGGGTTGAAGAAGATGTGCCAGAATATGCAAATAGAAAAGCGGGAAATTGATGTTGTGGTGGTTTGAGGCTTCTATGGGCCCAGAAAGAGGGTATCCTTGGAGCTGATCCGTCCCTGTGGGCGGAGCCACTGCAGCTGGGACCTGCCCTTTGACCAGGCCACTTCGGTGGGCGTGACCCAGGGTGGGTCCTAACCCTCTTCCTGGAGTCCTCTGTAAACAGATGAACAGGGACAGAAAAGAGATACAGGAATCACAGGAAGAGCCACAGCTGCAGAGAGAGAAAGCAGTGAGAGCAAGTTGCTGACACAGGCGAAACCCGGAGAGAAGAAGCCAGAAGCTGAAGCAGCAAACCCAGAAGGGAAGGAAGAGAGCAGCAGGAGCCTCCGTGCTGGTCTTGGGGAGAAGATGATGCCTTGATTTGGACGCTTTTCTCAGTCTCAGAGCTGTAAGCATGCAGCCAGTAGGCCCCCACCGTAGAAGCCAACCCAATTCAGGGACTTTGCTTTTGGCAACTTCTAGCAAACTCAAACAGTTATCATATTGAACAAAATGAAATTCATGACAAAATGCATTAAATGGAAAAAGATGAGCAATGAACATTGACAAAAGACTCAATCCAACAAGAGATAAAACAGCCAAAATACTTCGATACCAAAAAGCATACCTTTGAAAATCTAAACTGATTTTAATCAACATATCCACAAACAGAATCTTGAATTTACCTCTTTTATAAATCAATAATCAGTAAATTAAAAATAAACTACAAGTGTTGGAGAGGATGTGGAGAGACAGGAACACTTCTTCACTGTTGGTGGGAATGCAGGATGGTACAACCACTATGGAGGACTGTTCGGCAGTTCCTAAGATGAATATAGACTTGCCACGTGACCCTGCAATACCACTACTGGGTATATACCCAGAAGAACTGAGAGCAGTGACACGAACAGACATCTGCACACCCATGTTCATAGCCACATTATTCACATTGCCAAAAGCTGGAAACAACCCAGGTGTCCATCAACAGACAAATGGATAAACAACCTGTGGTCTGTTCACACGATGGAATATTATGCAGCAGTAAGAAGAAATGAAGTCGTAAAGTATATGGCAACATGGATGAACCTGGAGGACATTATGTTAGGTGAAGCAAGCCAGACACAAAAGGACAAATACTGTTGTGAACTAAATCTATTGTGTGAGCTCATGGAGTTAATGATTATACTTGAATATGGGTCACCAGGAAATAGAGTGAGGGTAGAGAAGGGAAAGCTGAGGGTTCATCTGTGCAGAGTTGGTGAGAAGGTGGTTTGCTGATCTTTGGAGATGAATAGAAAAGGTGACAGCACATCACAATGTTTGTCACTAGCTGAGCTATTATGTGGGTGTGACAGTGGCTTAAAGGGAAAGTCTGAGGCCACGTGTATTACTAAGCGGAAAGCTGAAAAATGTGACGTGGCCTGTATGGCCTAGTGAACCCTCGCGTGAAACAGGAATACGGGTGATAGTGCACATCTAAGACTGTTTTTCTTTGAAACTGAACAAATGTATGTTAATGTTACAAGATGTTACTATCAGGCAAAAACAAACAAAAAAACAAACAAAAAAGCCATTAAACTAAGTGAAAGAAACCAGACGCAAAGTACTACATATTATATGATTCCATTTATATGAATATAGTTCAATTTATAAAGATGGAATTAGATTAATGGTTATGTAGGACTGGGGAAGGCTAGAGGGATTGAGAGGTGACGGCTAAGGGGTATGGAGATTTTCTTTTTGGGGTGATTAAATTGTTCTAAAATTTGTCGTGGTCATGAATGCACAGCATTGTGGTTATACTAAAAGCCATTGCTTGTACACTTTGGATGGATTGTGTGGTATGTGACTATATCTCAGTAAAACGGCTTTAAAAAATGTGTCTTGCAGACTCTATTACTGTTTAAGTTTGCTATACGCTGCCAAAGCAATATACCAGAAATGAGTTGGCTTGTACAATGGGGTTTATTAGGCTAAAAGCTACAGTTCTGAGGGAGTGAGAGGGCCCAGATCACGGCGTCACCAAGAGGCTTCCTCCCCGACTGCTGCCGTGGGCAGCAGGCTCGGGGCAGGGCACAGAGCCAGGCCACTCGTGTCCCCCCTCTCCTCCCGGCCTCGTCGCCTTCAGCTTCGAGCTGCTCTGTCTGTGGCTTTTCTCTCTCTGGGATTCGTCGATTCTGGAGCCTTCTCTTTGTCTCTGTGACCTTCTTTCTGTGCCTGTTTATAAAGGACTGGAGTGAGAGCATTAAGTCCCACCCTGCGTCATGCCCTCCTGAAGTGAGCTAAGCACAAGGAAGCTCCCCTAACTGTTCCTTCCGAAAGGTCCCATCTACAATAGGTTTGCATGCACAGGAATGGGTTCGTTTTAAGAATGGGATTTTCTGGAGTCCACAAAAGCCTCAAACTGCCACAATGACAACAACTAAAATTTTTAAAAGAAGTGTAATTAATATAAGAGATGAGATAAAACTGAATCATATAAAATGCTCAATTAAAGCCCAAGAAAACAGAAAAAGAGAGGAGGAAAAAAAAACAAAGAATATAATGAATAGAAAAGAGTTACAGGTATGGTAGATATTAATCCAATTATATCAGTAATCACTTGAAATATGAATGGTCGAAATACACCAGTTAAAATACATAGATTCTCAGGCTGGATGAAAAAACAAGACCCAACTTTCTGTTGTCTATAAGTAATGCACTTTACATATATAGACAGAGTCAAGGTAAAAGGATGGAGAAAGATATATCATGCCAACACTAATTTTTTTAAAAAAAGCTGGTAGTAGTTTGGCAGTTTGATGTAATTATGAATTCTAAAAATAGATATTGGATCCTGCTTGTAAACTGGTCTGCTAATCTGGGCATGATTAAGTTATGATTAGGGTGTTGACTGGGCCACGTCAGTAGGGCATTGAGCCCCACCCCTTGGTGGATGAGGGAATCAAATATAAGAGGCATGGCAAAGGACAGAGGGAGCAGTTTTGATGCTGGAGTTCTGGTGAGGAAGGAGAGAAGGCCCCGGAATAGAGACAAGCCGTTCACCTGATCTTCTACAGCTGACCTTGTGGAGGAAACAGAGGAGCTGAGCCCAGAGAGAAACGCAGCCCCGGGAAGAGAGGAACCCAGAAGCCTGACCCCTGGCAAACGCCGGCAGCTGTCTTGCTCCAGCACGTGGCAATGGACTTTGGTGAGGGAAGAAACTTAACGCTTTGTGGCCTGGTAACTGTGGACTTCTACCCCAAATAAATACCCTTTATAAAGACCAACCCATTTTTGGTATTTCACATTAGCACCCCTTTGGCTGACTAATACAATGGCCAAAGAATCAAATGGGAGGGGCCTTAGCAAAGTGCTCCGTTGTTTCAGAAAAACTCGCACAGCAAGATGTTCTCACTGTAATCAGCTGAAACCACTCTGTCTTTCCACTCCAATCCCCTCTCCTCATGTCCCTGATGTCAGGTGGTGTCGGCGTGAGGATGGGGCACAAAGATCAGAAGGAACACAGGGAGCACGGAGAGCATGGGGAGCACAGAGAACACGGGGAGTACGGAGAGCACAGAGCATGGTGAGCACGAGGAGCGTGGGAGCATGGGGAACACGGGGAGCACAGGAGCATGGGGAACACGAGGAACACGGGGAGCACGGGGAGCACGAGGAGTACAAGGGGCATGTGGAGTACAGAGAACATGGGGAGCTCAGGGAGCACGAGGAGTACGAGGGGCATGGAGAGCACGGGGAGTACAGAGAGCATGTGAAGTACAGAGAACACGGGGAGCACAGGAGCATGGGGAGCACAGGATCATGGGGAACATGGGCAGCACAGAGAGCATGGCGAGCACGAGGAGCGTGGGAGCATGGGGAACACGGGGAGCACGGGGAGCACGAGGAGTACGAGGGGCATGTGGAGTACAGAGAACACGGGGAGCTCAGGAGCACGGGGAGCACAGGAGCATGGGGAGCACAGGATCATGGGGAGCACGGGCAGCACAGAGAGCACGGGGAGCACGAGGAGCATGGGAGCATGGGGAACACGGGGAGCACGGGGAGTACGAGGGGCATGTGGAGTACAGAGAACACGGGGAGCTCAGGGGAGCACAGGCAGCACGAGGGGCACTGCGGGGCGACCTGGGTTGGTGTCTTCCTTCTGGAAGGATACTGGCTGATAAAGGCAAGCCGATGACAGAAGTAGGAAATCCCCGCCCGCCACTCCTGGTCCGCTGATTCAGCCGAGGAGCGCCATGGTTGGACGCACCACTGGGCGAGGGTATTCACAAGACCTCAAAGTGTGCCCCACAGACCCCTACGGATTACAAAGGGGAAAATATCCCTCCACATGGAGGCCTGGCGGTCACCCCTGAACCACAAGGTCAAGCATCCAGCAGGCTGAACTTACCCCCTGACCAGAGGTGGGGGGTCCTTGCTGGGAAGATCTTGCCTGAGCCTCACCACCCGGAAACCATCAGGTGAATCCGGAATGCAGGACGCCTGGCCGGAGCCCCTCAATGTAGTGGAGAGCAGAGGGAGGCTGGGGGCAGGGGGCAGGGCTCTAGCCTGGGGGACTAATGGGCAGAGGGTCAGAAAGCACATGCAGCTCTGAAGGACGCACAGCTTAAGTGGCGACTGCATGCTGGAGGGTGTTTCTGTGAAAGCTGGTTGCCTCCAGTGTGGAGATGCAGGCTGGGGGGTGCAGTCCACATTTTGAGTCTTTAGCAATGGGGTAGAGGTGGAGCAGGTGGAAAGATTCTGTGAGTCTGGTGAGGGAAGGCCAAGGTTCACTGCACTTTTAGCCCTCCTGTGGGTTTGAAATGGTTCTTTATAAAATAAATAAAAATAATTTTTTTCTGAAGTAAACACTAGAAGAATATAAATGAAGTTTATATGTTTTAAAGCAGTAGAGGGAAAATAGAATATGAAAAAATAAAGCAAGAAAGGAGAAAAAAGATGGAAAAGTGGGATAAATAGAACAAAATGAAAAGGAAGAATGAATCCAAATATCAGTTTCATAATGAATGTAAATGGATTAAACTCTCTACTTAAAAGGCAAGGGTGTCAGACTAGTATAAAAATGAATTTTGCTATATGGGATTTATAAGTGGCATGGCTAAAACACAAGGAAACAGAAACATTCGAGGTAAAAGTGAAAGGCAAAGGGTACAGCAGGCAAATCCTGACCAGGTAAAAAGCTGACATCACTCTGTTAACATCAGATAAAATTGACTCTGCATAAAAAACCCTGACTAGAGCTGTTGGGGGTTGAAAACATGTCTGCAGGTCTCACTCTGCATTCCTGTGGGCAAGGACCTTTTGAAGACGTCCTTGATTAAGGTGTGGGCTTAGAGGAGGCCCTGTGAGGCCTTGTGGAGAGGAGATTCGGAAGCAGCTCAGCCAGAGAAGCCGCAGGAGGAGGCCACGGCCCCCACGGGTTGAGGCCAGCCAGCCCCAGAATGCTCCAGACTTCAGGAGAAAGCATGGGCTCCTGAGGCCTTGGCTTTGGGCTTCTTGTCTCCAAAACCGTGAGCCAACCTATTGTGTGATGTTCCTCGTGGCAGCTCGGGCAGGCTCAGCAGGAAGCGCAGAGGGTCACTGTGGGACCGGTTTCCCAGTGCCGTGCAGTCAGGCCGGCTCCCAGGAGGCTCTGGATGCAGTTGGGGGAGCAGCGGGTTTATGAGGAGAGCCTTGGGGCCAACACCTGGGGAAGGGGGGAGCTGGTGCTGGGCAGAGGGAGAGATCGAGCTGCGACACAGTCCCCGGGCAGCTCAGCCCGCCCATGGGCAGCCCCCAGGGAGCCCCATGCCAGCTCCGTGAACCCCACCGGGAGCCCACAGGGCTGTAGGGCTGCCCGGGGTTGGGTCGGCTTGGCCCACATGCTCTGTCCACAAGACACTGAAGTTAGAAATAAATAGCAAAACTAACTAAAATGCATTTTGAAAATTTGAAAGAGACTTCAAAATAACTCATTTTCTTAGGGTTCTCTCGGGAAAGAGGAGATATCTGTAAATATGAGGTTTATTATAAGAATTGGCTCCCATGACTGTGGGGATGGACACTTCAAAATTCCATAGGGCAGGCTGCAAGCTGGGAACCCCGAGGAAGGTTTTTGATTGAAAAACCCAGGAGAAGCAGGCTGCTGAAGTAGAGATGGAAATTCTCCCTTCTGAAATCATCACTTCCCCTTGTAAGGCCTCCACCTGCTTGGATGAGACGTCTCGCATTGCTGACGGCAGGCTCCTCCGCTGATTGCAGATGCAACCAGCCACCTATGCAACCAACTCACTGACGGTGTAAGTCCACGGAATGGCCTCAGAGTAGCAATCAGGCTGGTGCTTGCTCGACCAAATAACCAGGTGCCATAACCTGGCTGAGTTGACACATGAGCCTAACCAGCACACTCATGGATCAAAGAAGAAATCATAATGAAAACACGAAAACGTTCAATGATAGAAATACCTACATAATGAGTTGTTTGTTTACTAAAGGCTGCCAAGACAATATACCGAAATGGATCGGTTTTTACGATGGGGATTTATTAACTTATAAGCACACAGTTCCAAGGCCCTGAGAGTGTCCAAATCAAGGCATCATCAGGAGATGCTTTCTTCTGATGCGGTCTCTTCGCGCTGCAGCTGGGCAATCGGGCATATGGTGGTGTCCACGGGTCTCTGCCTTCTCCTTCAGGTTCCACTGTTTTCCGTTTCTGGCTTCAGTGGCTCCTCTTGGCTTCTGCGTTCCATTGATTTTAGTTCTGGGTCCCCGGGCCTTCTCTCTCAGCTTCTGGGCATTTCTCTTTGTGTCTGCAGCCTCCTCTCTCCCATTTATATAGGACTCTAGCAAGAGGACCGAGACCCACCCTGGGCTATGCCCCACTGAAACAGTCCAACCAAATGGACTCGACTGAATTGAATCCAAGTGAAGGGTCCCACAGCCACAGGAAGGGACCAATTCAAGAACCCAGTTTCCTGGGGTCCACAAAAGACTCAAACTACCGCACTAGCCCATGGGATGCAGCAGGAGTTGATCTGAGAGAAATGTATTGCCTTAAATCCTTATGTTAGAAATGGAGGAAGAGGTATGCTTGAGCTAAGCAGCTAACTCAAGTTGGAGCGAGAGCACACGTCCACGCAGCCAGCAGGAAGGGGACTGGTAAGAGGAGGAGGGGGTTGGGGCAGACCTCCCTGTCTCCACCACCTTCCTTAGCCCTTGACCTGAGCTCTGGCCCGAGGACCCCCCTCCCCACGGCCTCTGTGCCTGCCCTCTGTCCCCGCCCCCTGAAGCCCCCCTTTCCTGCCGGACAGCCTGTCCCTGAGAAGGCGGAATTGCGGTGAACACCAGGGGGAGGGGCTGGCCCTCATGCTCTGTCCACAAGACAGTGAACTTAGAAATAAGTAGCAGAAGTGTTTATGTGGCATTTACTGGCGTGTGGGCTGCCAGAGTCTGGCAGGTAAAGGCCTGGCCAGCCCACATGGTGAAGGGACCCCCGGCTCAGCGCACACACCAGTCAGAGCGACACAGGGACCCAGACCGGCGGTCCCAGGCCACCAAGTGCGCGAAGCGGGGTCCAACCCGGATGCTGCCCCACAAGCCTCCGACGCGCCCGCTGGAGCTGCCGCAGGTCTCTATCCACAGACCCCAGAAGCATGTTCTACCCTTGGAAACTTTAAGGGCAGTTGTTGGCCGAAAGGCTTCTTCCTTGACCCCAACCTGCCGCAGGAAACCTGGCCCTGCTCTCCGGGGCTACCAGGTAACGTGTTGCTGCCCGAGGGCGGCCGGGGTGAGGGCTCTGGGCACTGTGTTCTAAGACTTGCTACCCCTGCCCAGCACGCCCTCTGCTGTCACCTCCCATCACCCCAAACAGAGGTCTTCACACCCCCGGCCCACCCCAGTGTCAGACGACCAGTGTCCCTGCTCCCCAGCACCTGCCATTTCCAGTTGCCTAAGCTCTCCACTGGCTTTCCTGCAGCGGTGCCCTCGAGGGGCAGCTCCTTTTCGCTGGTGGGCCCAGGGCTAGGTGATGGGGGTGATGGGGCCATTGAAATGGCCCAGCTTCCCTGGGTGGACCAGGGCCCTCCACCCTCTTCTGTCTCCTTTCAACATGATGGAGATTGCAACGCTCCCCAGGACTCAGAGCCAAGCCTGTCCAGGAAGCCGGCCACTGACTGCTTTTTCTGGAACAAGCACCCACCACACTCCTCTCCCATCCCTCCCTCCCCATTATCTTGTTTTCCCATCACAAACCTCAAGCCAGAGAAGGAATTTATCCCTCCTGGAAGGCAGCCTGCAGAAGAGGTGTGACCTGCTGAGCCCTACAGAGTCTGGGCCTGTCACAGGTAGACCACAGAGACACCACGAGGGGCCACAGAGGGGCCAAGAGGGCCATAAGGGGTCACGGAGGGGACACGCGGGGTCCACAGAGCCACCATAGAGGAGGCATGAGGGATCCATGGAGGGGCCATGGAGGGGACACGCGGGATCCATGGAGCCACTACAAAGGAGGCCACAGGTAAGTCCCAATGGGCCCACGGAGGGGCCACGGAGCCATCATGGAACAGCCCACAGTGTGGTCATGGAACCCCCATGGAGGGGCCACAGATGCCCCCTGCCCCTTCAGCCAGAGCAGCCTTGCTTTCATTTCATTTACAGATTAAGCTTCCACGAAAGACTTCATTTGAGGGAGCTTCCATGGATTTTTAAAAGTACGAAAACCACTAGCATAAAGGCAAAGAGCTGAACGCTCCAGCTGGAGGACACTGGTTCCAATCCCACAGCTCCCACTCACCAGCTGTGCCTCCTTGAGCCTTGCTGCCCCCTCCCTGGGCCACAGTCTCTTGCCTGAGATGGAGAAGCCTCTGTGGGCAGTGGGAAGCTCAGGTGAGGGGTCAGCACTGTGTGCCCCCGTTTGCTCTTCATGAGCCCCCCCCCAGAGCATCCTGTAACCGGGACACCTGGCGGTGCCAGTAACGCCTGCCTTGGTGGGTTCTGACCAAGCTCTAGCAACCAGCTGGTGCTAAGGTGCTGATCAGGGCCACCGCCCAAATTCCAGGAGCTCAGACTCAGAGGAGCTAAAACAAAATGGAGAAAAAGAACCTCTCTTTCAGAGATGAATCCATGGTCTAGAACGATCCTGGCTTGAATCGTCTGTCGATTCCTACTACGAGTGGCGTGGACCTCTGTGGAATTAAATCCCAGCTCTGGCTCTTATTTCATCTCTCTAAGCCAAAGTTTCCTCTGCTTTAATATGTTTCATATGTTTTCCAGTCCTCCCCACCCCGAGCTCTCTCATGCCCACCAGACTAAAGCTTTCCCAGAAAGGGAGATAAGAGGGAAGAATGCTGGAGGAGAAACAAAAAGGGCCAAGACTTCACGGGGATTTCCGAGAGAGGCCCTGCACATGCCCCACCTTGTTCAGGGATCTGAGGGGAGACTGGCCCCGTCATCCCCCATGCCCAGGGTGGGGCTGGGAAGCCCACCCCATGTGGAAGCAGAGATGGCTGTGCCGTGTGCACCTGGCTATGGGCTCTCAGAGCAGTTGTGCTGACCACTCCAGGACCTTCATCCCAGTGTGGGCATGAGCCAAAACCAAGGAGAGAAGCCTCAACCAAAGAGTGAGGGCGAGGGGGGCAGCTGTGGCTCAGTCAGTGGGCTCCCGTTTACCGTGGGGGGGACCCGGGTTCGGTTCCCGGGGCCTCCTGGTGAGGGTGGGCCCGCCCGCGCGGCGTGGTTGGCTGACCCGGCGAGCACGGGCAGCAAGGGGGGGATAAATGAATAAATAAATAAAATCTTTAAAAAAAAAAAAAAAAAAGAGTGAGGGTGAGCTCCCTCTGGGGAGGCAGAATGAGCGGGATGATGGAACACGGGTTTAAAGTGCATATAATAGACGTCCTCAGAGAAATAAGGGAGCAGTAGTTGGCAGACCAGGTATCCTGCCATAAACAATTAAATGTTGCGTAACACTTTAAAAAATGCCTCCTCAAAGGCATCTGTCAGTTAACCTGATGGCACAGGAGAGAAACCTCAGAAGCCAACAACCCTGTAGAGCCATGCTGAGCCTCTGACATTTGCCACTAGAAGGAACCTGAGTAGTGGGTTTTATCGCCTGTGTTTGAGATGCAGGGCCAACCCAAGCAAAGAGCATTATAGGAGACTTGCCGGAATGCTGGGATCCCAAAGCACATAGCATCCCATCCATAGGGTGAACTGTAATAGCCACCCCCCAACCCCAAGGACTAAAGGAAAATTGAGTAGGGAGAGAAACTTCTCCTCTGGGAATTTATAATAACAAGTTAGGCTGTATGTGATTTGATGCCCAAATTCACACTTCCTGGGTAAGTCTGGAAAACCAAAGTCAGAGAATTTGGTTTAAAGTGGTTCTGGTATGGAATTTTCCCTAAGTACCGAAAAGAAGCAAAATTCCAATCTTCTGTCTAGGGATATCTACTTTCACCTCAGGCCTCTCTCAAAGGACTCCCATAAATAATAAGGGAAAATTAGTAGCTCACACTAAAAAAAAATCACTAAACACACAGAGACAAGTCACCATGAGAAAGAACAGGCAAAAACAACAGGCAGAAGAATCAAATCAAACTTCAGAAAGACTATAAATATTGAAGTTAAAATAAGTCTGTGCAATATGATTCAAGGCATAAAGAAAGGGCTTGAAATGTTGGTAAAGAGCAAACAGATTTGTGGAAGAACCAAATAGAGCTTCTGGAAACTAACAAAATGTATTAGTTGAAATTTGAAATTCAATGGATGGGTTTAGCATTAGATTGGATGAGAGAACTAGTAAACTAGAAGATGGATGCAGACCAGAGAATTGAAAATAAGGGAAAGAGAGATGGAGGATGAAGTGAGAACAGAACCCCCCAAAAACAAGAGAGAGAATTGAATAGATAATGACCAAGAACTTCCAGAGTGGATTAAAGCCATCAATTAAATGATCCAAAAGGATAAAGGAGAAGAAACTCTTACCCAGACACACTCTAGTCAAACTGCCAGACGCCATAGCCTAAGAGATCATCTCGGCAGCAGGCAAGGAGCAGACAGACCAGCTCTGGAGTGCAGTCAGTCTTTTCTCTGGCTTCCCGACAGCATTCCATATGCTGGAATAAAACACCCCCAGGGCTGAGGCTTGCCGGGCTCTGAATCTCGGCCCGCACAAGGACGTGTGTCCTGCCCTGGCCTGTGGGTGGGCCAGTCGAGGTGGATAGGATCCTTCTGAGGTGAGGCCACATGGAATCAGGATGGATCCATGAGGCTGGAGGCCTCAGGAGCAGAGGGAATCGGGGCAGTCGGTAGAAGCGAGAGCGCGAGCGAGCACGAGCGCGCCCCGTGACGGAGGAAGGCAGCAGGACGCCGGCAGCGTCGCCTCGCCAGCACCTGGATTCGGCCGTTGTGGCTCTTGAAGCCACACGCACCCCCGGAGAAGCCCCCTGGCGCGCAGGCCGCTGTGAGGACCTGCAGGTAAGGTGTGGCCGCCTGATGAGGGAGGCTCCTCATCCTCCCCTGGAGTCCTATGTAAACAGAATCAGAAGCAAGAGGCTGGAGCCAGTGAGACCCAGAGGGGACGGGAGAGGCCAGGAGGCGCTGCCATGTGCCGGGAGCCCCGGAGCAGCAGGCATCGTGGGTGCAAAGCACCCCTTGACGATGGCTGATGTGGACATTTTCACAGCCTCAAAACTACAAGCTAATAAATCCTCGTTGCTTAAACGAAGCCATCTCATGGTATTTGCTTTGAGCAGCCTAGGAAACTAAAACAGATTTTGGCACCAGGAGCGGGAGTGGGGAGCTGTTACTGCAAATACCAAAAGCGTGGAAGTGGCTTTGGAATTGGGTAATGGCTAGAGGCTGGAATTGCTGTGAGCCGTCAGTCGAAAAGCCTAGACTGCTTCCAGGAGACTGCTGGGAGAAACATGGGCGCGGGAGGCCTTGGGCAGAAACGATGAACGTGGCCTTGCAAACTGCAGGACAGCTGACCCTTGTTTTAAAGCGGCAGAGAACTTGGCAAAATTGAGTCCTGATGTAGGATGGAAGGCGGAATTTGAAAGTGACAAGCTTGGATAATTAGCTGAGGAGATTTCCAAACTAAATGTGGAAAGCATGGCCTGGCATTTCCTTGCAGCTTATAGGAAAATGCAAGAGGAAGAGAGAAGCTGGGAACTGAACTCCTGGATGGAAAATTCCGAGCTTCTGGAGAGCGAGTCCCCGGAGAACAGCGCTCCATGTGAGGGTCTGACTGAACATGGAGCCAGTCGGCCGTTTCAGGGGAAGTCAGGACTGGGGACGCAGGTATCCAGGGAGGGTCTGTGGGAAGTCCTGCTGTCTGATGGTTTGGACCCCTGCGTACTTACAGGCAAAACTGACGAGCTTTTTTGCAATCCGTATAAATGGAACCAGCCTGGACTAAAAGGGACAGATTGAAGGAAAAATCGCTTCAAGGGCAGAACCGTGGAAACTGAGGTCTGGACGAAGACGTCTTCTCAGGCCAGGAGAGGGGCCCGCCCGTGTGGAAAGAATTGGAAAGTACACAGAGACCCGGCTTTCGGTTATTTCATAAAGGAAGGAAGCGGCCTGAGGCGTTGTCCCGCTGCCGCGGGTCCCTGCGCACTTCCCAGTCTGTGCCCCTTAGGAGACGGCTGGTCCAGGGCTCACAGGGTGCCAGGAGAGGGCACGATGACCGGCTTGAATTCCTCCCCGTCCAAATGACCTTACCCTGTGAGCAACCACCGGACGGAGCAGCTGGAATTGGCGCCCGTTTACAGGCAGAGACGTTGCTCAGCCGCTGGCATCCTTGGGAAGCTCCCAAACACAGGGCACAGCGAGGGGTCTGGGAAAACCCACGGCCGTCACCAGCGGGGCCCGTGCCACATGGGCTGCGCTGGGGGAGACGCGGAGACGGTCCCTGCCTTGTCGGGCCCCTCCACTTGCTCAGCCCCGCGCTGAGCGGGCGCCGGGCCCCAGGGTGGCTGCAGACCGCGGAGGGCGCGTGGCCGGCTCCAGCCTCGGCCCTGGTGAGGCTGACCTGCTCCCGCAGCTGCGGGGAGCCGGCCTCTGGCTCCCAGCCACTCCCTCTCAGCTGTGTGCTGTGCTGAGTTCTGAAGCTCTGCATTCCACGTGATGGCCGTCTTTCTTTTCACAGTGCCTGTGTGTTTGTTTATTCCTATATTTACCACTTCCTTTGCTTTCCCTCCTTCTCTTTGGACACTGGCATATGCCATTTCTCCATTTGTGTGCCCAGTTTCAGTAACGGCTCAATGCCTTCCTTTCATTCCAAAATTTAAGCTGAATAAAAACTAGCCAGAACATCAACCAAATGTTCTCCAAGAGGGAAATACATGTCGCAGCAGAGAACGGAGCGGTCCTGGGATGGGGGCGGCCCTCCGCCCTCGCCCTTCCTCGCAGCAGCCTGCCCAGATCACGGTGCCCAGGTGGGTGCTGTCAACTTGCTGTGGTGAGGTCTCCGAGGTACCCCAAGAAGCCCCTCACCAGGCTGCCCCGCAGCAGCCCCTCCAGCTGCAAGACGCCTGTGCCGTCGTCCCGAGAAAGCCCCGGAAGCGCGGCCTGGGTGGGCAGGCACTCACCCCAGCACGTCCCACCCCACAGGTAGAACCGGCATTACCTGGGAAGCCGGCTCTGCTCCTTCGAGAGCAGAAAGGGGCCTCTGATACCGTGTTCCGGGTTTTTGAATTGCCTCCGTCACCCTCCTGCGCCTCCTACGTCACCAGGACGCTGCGGTGCCCAGGGAGGGACACGGAGCATGTCCACCGGCGTCCCTGCACTCCTGGACGCCCAGCGCCTCGGCCACAAGAGCCTGGACGCCGAGCTCCCCAGGCCGGGCCTCCAGGCCTCCTGCCGCACCTGCACCTGCCCCTGGAGCTGTGTGCAGGCCGACGGGAGGGGGGGCCTGGACAAGCGGGGGCTTCACCCACACACTCAGAAAACACAGCAGTCCCACGGCGCAGACCGAAGCGCCCCAAAGAAGCACTGCTTTGCTGAGTTGTGGAAAGGAAAATAAATCGAGCCAGAAACCGCCGTTGCTGCAGGACCGTAAGTGCCTGGGGAAGCTCCGCTCACCTTTCCGGCCAGCTCAGGACCCGGCCAGAGCGCAGCCCTGGGAGAAAAATTCCTGGAAGGAGACGGGGGCTGTGCCCTGCCCCCAGCCCAGACTCCCTGCCCTTAGATGGAGCTTGGCCCTTGCGTTCCTCTGGTGGTTCCTCAGTCGGCACCTCCCCATCAGCCCGCGGTGGCCGGGGGCCCCAGGCGCCCACACCCCCAGGTCTGCTTGCTCCCGAGGGCCCCTGGGTCACGGCGGCCTGCCGTGCGGCTGGGGAGGCTTTCCAGCACCGATGGCACCGGAAAAGGACACTTCTCCGAAGGGACTGGAAGGAAAAGGGGTTTAAAGCCACCGGGCGCCGCGCCAGCTGCCCAGGCCCATCCACGCAAGACGGCGCACCCCGCGGGCCAGCAGAGGGGGGCTCCACTGGGGCACCCTCGGCCCGGTGTCTGGCTGGCGCGGCGGAGCTGGTGTCTCGGGAGGGGCTTCAAGGCCAGGGCGTCAGCTGTGAATGTGCCCCCGACCGCCGGGCCCTGCACCCCCATTTGAGGCACCCCAGGAATAAATGCAGGCGTGGGGACGCGCAGCGCCACAGACACCGCGGTGGGCAGGCGGGGATGTCGGGAGGACCCCGACCCGGCCCGGCCGCTTCGCCCCAGACGCTGGGCCACGACCCGCGCGGGGTTCAGTCGGCTGCCGGCCGCCCCATCTGGAGGCGCGGGGGCTCCCGGCCGCGCGGCGTGCGTGTGCAGTCGTGTGATCACGGGGGTGTGGTTGTGTGTGACCGCCTGAGCCCACCCTGGGGGTCTCCCAAGTCTGCCCTCCGGCGGGGCCTGGCCCTCCGCGCACGAGTCCCCTCAGCCCCGGCCACGGGCGCCTGCACCAGCCCCGACCCTGCGCCCCCCGCGCCCACCGTCACTCGGGGGAGTCAGAGGCAGAGCTGGGGCGTCTCGTCCTCGGGATCCCAGCAACTCGAGTGGGGGAAGGGCGGGGGGGCTCGGTGCACGCGGGTCCCCAGGCCCGCGGAGCAGACAGTCCTGGGGACGCCAAGGTCGGGGCGCGCTCCGCAAGAGCCTTTGCCCAGAGCCACGCAGGCCCGAGGTGGCGCATCCCAAGGTCCCTGCCGGCCCGGCCTCCGCCGGGAGTGTCCTCTCTGAGGAAAGCAGGACCAGGCTGGCCAGGAGACCCAAGGCCCTGGCTCCACTCTGCCTGGGGCTCAGCCCACTGCGGAAGGGGGTGCCTGTTACAGGTGAGGTCCCGGCCTTGTCCAGGGCAGTGGCCAGCGGTCCTCTGGTGCGTCCAGGGCCCTCGGAGGCATGGGGCAGGTCGGGCCAGGGGCTCACAGAGCCCTGTGGCCCTTACCTGTCAACCTCAGCACAGGTGGGTGGAGAGTGGCCACGCTCCCAGGGGAGGGAACCAGGAAGGAGGAAGCACAGGAAAGGAAGGGGGGCCTGTGCCGCGGGCCCTCTCTGGCACCCTGGGGGCCCAGCAGGGGAGCAGAGCCCTGGATGCTGCCCACCTCCACCTGTGTCCGCGGACTGGGGAAGCGCAGCCTCCACTGGCCTCCAGGGCTGCTGGGCGCAGCTGGAGAAAAGGTCCTGGAGACGGGGTGGGCACACATGTCCAGGGGCCTCACACGCCTCAAACGTGGAAGTCGAGCCCTAGACCACTGTGGGGATGCACGGGCCAGCGACCCCCACACCTGGTTCACAGCTGGCCTTTACTGCTAGACGTTAAAGGGCCCCTGCCGCCACAGGTGCAGCGTGTGAAGGAGCTCGTGGTGCCTGGCTCTCCGGGGCACCATGGCAGGTTAGGGAATTCCAACACTAGCAGTCAGTGAAGGCCTGTGATTAAGGTGAGCGTCTACTGGCAACACAAACACAGAGTTTAAATAGTCTGAGCGGCACTTTCTCTGTGTTGCCGCTGTCGTGAGCCAGGCTTTTCTCCTTACCCCCAGGCGTAGCTGGTTCTGCTTTACCCGGAGTATAAATTGGATTGGCCTGAGGTGGCTCTTAAGCAACAGGGAAATCAAGGCATCCCAAAAGAGGTCCCTGGCTAAGTGTGCTTTTCTAAAAGGCCGACAGATCAGTGTACAGTGCATGCTTTAAGGACTCAGCAAGAGCTAAGCCAACCCGGGGCAGCTCTGCCCAGAGTGTGGGCAGCCTGGGCTCTGGCCCCCTGATAAACGGACGTTGTGTCGGCGGAGTGTGGGGAGGAGAGGCGGCCAGGCAAAGGGCGGCAGGAGTCAGCAGCGCAGACTGGGTCCTGGGCCCTGCCAGGTCGGGGCCAGTGGCCTCACAAGGGCTGCACAAGGCACGGGGGCAAAGAGCTGCTTGTACCCAGGAACTGGCTGCAGCCAGAACCAGAATCTGCCCTAAGGTGCTTGGGCGAGCCCCTCGCAGAGGCCGAGCCCTCTCCTGACCCTGCAGCACAGCTCAGGGTCTCCGGGCCAGTAGAAACCTCAGCTGCATGCCAACACCAAGCCCCTGGGCACCCCGAGAGGCGTGGCTGCATGGGGCTCCAAATGCCCCATGCCAGGCTCTGCGGTCGTGCCCCCTGGGCAAGGGCTTGGGGCGCAGGCTGAGGCACCACTGCAGCTTCCCTGTTAGCCACTCTCCATGCGTGTCAAATGTGGCCCTGGAGAAGAGGGGCCATTCTGTCTGCTGGTGACTGAAGACCCCAGAAGGGAGGGGAGCCCACCTGCCCAGCCAGGAAGTGGGTTCGGCACAGGTGCATCCCCAGGTGCACCGCCAGGCACAAGTGAAACCCCGGCACCCTCAGAAACGAGACCAGGGAGTACAAAGTAGAAGTGTTCCCAGCTAGTTTTGAGGCACAGTGGGGAATGCCAGGACCTGGTCTGCAGGTCGCACCGGCTCTTCAGGGGCTCCGTGCAGTTTGGAGCGAATGATTTAGCGCTAAGGGTCTGAGTTTTGTCTTTCGGTAAAGGGGGTTATGGCGATGGTCCCACTGAGTGGCTGCGTGGACTGGACCCGAGAGGGCCCCCAAATGCAAGTGGTTCAAGAAAGTTTTCCTTTTCCTTGGAGTCTTGGGAAGGCTAAATACATTTGGAAAATCTAAAAAATTCTCAGAACCTGATAAAATATTTTGTTGCCCTCAGCAATTTTGCCTTGAACTTCACTTTGCATGTCTGGTGAGTCCATGTTATTGAAAGACATGTTTGGAGAGATACTTGTCCAACTAACTGCAAAGAAAAATAAATCTGGAAATAAAAATAATCTGTGCCTCAAACTTCTAGAGACGAAAGGTCAAAACACATGAATTCAACAGCTTTTTCCCCTCAGGCTTTTAATTTAAAGCTTTTTCTTTCCCCAAGAAAACACTTGAGTTAGGAAAAGAAAAGCATTAAAAATCAAACTCATGGTACACACACCTGTGAGATCTCGTGGTCCACGCATCGGCAAGAGGCAGAGTAAGCTGCTCCTGGCCAATACCCCCAACAGAAACAGCACAGAACAAGCAGAATCTGTCAGAAATAACTTTCCCAGAACTCTGGAAAAAGACTGATGATAGACAAAACCAAGAAAATGGTGAACCAGGAGGAGAAGCCTGGAGCCTGGCATTCTGGGGCTGGCTGCTGGCGACCCTTGGTCCTGGGCTCCTCTGCCACAGGGCAGTGCCCGTGGCGGCCTCTCGTGGCCAGTGCCTTCTCTTTGGGTTCCACTGACCTTCAGCTCCTCGCTTCCTGTGGCTTCATCTCTCCATGAATTTCAGTCTCTTACAAAGGACACTAGTGACAGGATTAAGGCCCGTCCTGACTGAACTGGGCCACGCATGACTGAAGCACTTGTGTCAACAGATCCCACTTGCAATGTGTCCGTGCCCACGGAGTGGCTCACGTGGGGATTCGGTTTAAATTCTGGGGAACTGCCAAGCTGGCGCTGGGCTTTTATGGAGTGGCGCCCGAGGAAGGTGGGTGCTGGCCCGAGCAGCCTGCAGGCACCCACCCGCTATCCACGGCCTGGGTCCTGCCTTGATTGGCATCTTCCTTTCTTTCTTCTTCCTGGCTGAGACCATTCCCAGGATATGGGACCGAGCATCTGGCAGATGGAGAGACCCCGACGCTGGGCCTCTGGCTGTGCGCTAAGAGCGCCAAGTGGAAACCTGAGAAACTGCTCCCCAAGATGTCAAATCAGAGCCGAGACCACCCGGGACGAGGGCGGCTTTAGTGCGGGCTCTTGGAGGTAAGGGAGGCGGCGCTGGCCCTGCCCCGCTCCGCTCCGCGCAACAGCGTGGCCCCGGAGAGTGGCGGCTCCTGGACAGCGACGCGGCCTCGCTTGAGCGCCGTGGGTGGTGGGAGCACGGCTACCTGTCGGGGAGGAACCGCTGGCCTTCACGTGGGCCGCCGGCAGTGCGTCCACTCGCAGCTCTGCCTGGGTGGCCCGGCTCTCCCGCCCTCTGCCGTGACATCCACGCGTGCTGCGCTGACAACATCCTGCAGCCGGGATGTCCGTCAGGCGCGGGCTGTCTGTCCCCAGCTCCACCAGCAGCCCCTTCCCCAGCGCTGCCCCAGCCCCAGGCCCACTGCTGGCCGTAGGCTCCCTGGGCCCGGCGCCTTGCTGAGACCGCGCAGCCGAGGGCCCAGCCCGTGCTGCTAGGCGTGGCTTTTGGACGCAGCCCATGAAGTGTGCAAGGCCACAGGGCCTGGGAAGGCAGCAGTGTGCCCGGGCATCGTGGCCCTCCCAGCTCAGCAAGCAGGACAGGCTTGGGGGGTCCCACGGCCCACCCCGGCCCGAGCCCCTTTCGTTTATACGGCGCCGAGGGGGCTCAGACCTGGGGAGGCACATGCAGCTGAGGCTCTGTGTCCATCCACGCCCCCCGCCGTGCCCCTCTCTGCACAGACACACAGACACGCACGTGTCCATGCACCTGCACTTGCACTTGGTGGCTTGTGGGGAGGGGGCAGGCGGGCTCGCTGGCATCACCTGACAGGGCCCTGGCTCCTGGGCCCAGCCCCTGCCCTCCAGTGCGAGGTTGGAGTGTGCCACCCTCTAGTGGCCCAAGGGCAGACATGCCCGGAACCGCCAGAGCCACGTCTGGGAAGCGTGGCTTCTGGGGTCTGCTGGACCCCAGCTCTGCCCTTCTGCTGCAGGACCTGGGCTCTGAAGGCCCCACTACGTCTCCCCCATCTGACCTGTCTCTCTCTGACTTCTCTTCCCCCAGTTTGTCTCCCCCATCTCTGTATCTGCACTCTCCCCTCCCAGCTGCTCTCCCATCTCTGTATCTGTACCCCCCCCAGCTTCTCTCCCATCTCTATATCTGCAATCTCCCCTCCCAGCTTCTCTCCCATCTCTATATCTATACTCCCTGCTCCCAGCTTCTCTCCCATCTCTGTATCTATACTCCCCTTTCCAGCTTCCCTCCCCTCTGTCTGCACTACCCCCTCCCCAGCTTCTCTCATCTCTCTATCTGCACTCAACCTCCCAGCTTCTCCCATCTACCTGTACTCCCCTCTCCCCAGCTCCCATCTCTGTCTGGACTCCTCCACCCTGTCTGGCTCCCCCTCCTGTCAGACCCCAGGCCTGTCCTTTCCATCTGGGTATCTGGACTCTGAGCCCTCCCAAAAGCAAGTGGCTGTTCTGCCTTCACCAAAATTGGGAGATAAAGCTATTTCAGGGTCCTCACCACCCAGCCCTTGGCAATGACTCCCCAAGTCCAGAGCATGGAGCCCTTCCTCATTGCACACCCCCCAGTACTCTTGTACCCCCAGGATCTACCACACACCCCCCACTTCCCGGCCTGGTCTGGCCTGAAATGGCCAGACTGCAGACGCCCCAGGCTTTGTGAGCCGAAGCTCCATCTCAACGATGCATTCGTAGCACGAAGGCAGTGATAGAACCACAGCCGTGCCCTGGTAAAACCTCAGGCATCTCGAGGGGCCACCCTGCCCCACCCCTGGGCACAGCGACAGGCCAGGTCAGTCAGCACCTGCCCCTGGCCTCACGGGTGACCCATCCCATCCGAGGCGCAAACCCGAGTCGGGCTGTGAGGACAGCGCTGGCCAGGTCCCAACCTGCACATGCACAAAGCTGAACAAAAACACGTTCCGGGAAAGAACAAGCTGAAGCTGTAAGCGAAGAGTCCACTGGGCTCACAAGGCTGGGAGCCACCTGGGACCGCCTGTCAGCAGCAAGGAGACTTACGACCACAAAGGACACACGGTGGAGACCAGGGCACTGAGCCAGCTCCAGCAGAAGCCACTCTGGCCCTGCCCTAACCAAGCTTGCAAGGAAGTCCCAAGTAACTGTCGGAGCAAAGCTAAACTCTCCTCAAAGGAGGGTAAAGTCCAGGGCACAAGATAAACGTACGCTGTCTAGCACCAATAAAGAGCAGCCAGATGTGGGATGCAGCAGCAGATCGTGGCTTATAAACCGGGAAGAAAAATCAGTCAAGAGAACGAAGCAGAAATGATAGGCAAGAGGAGCCTTTAACAAGGCCGCTGAAGCCTTTACGGAAATGCCCACCGTGCCCAAGGACTCACAGGAAACAAAAGGTGCACATGAAAAAGGGCCGACCGGAACTCACTGAAGGGAAAAACACAGTACCTGGAGTGGCAGCTTCACAGGACCGCAAGAGGTCAGCCTTGGAGAAGAGAAGGTCCGCAAACTTTAAGACAGAAAACAGAAAGCCTCTAAAGCAAAGCAGAGAGAGTGTGAGGAGGAAACGAGCACTTGGGACAGTACCAAGTGGCCTGACATACACGTAGCCAAGACTCCCAGAACAAGAGAGAAATATCTGAAAGAAATGACCAAGCGTGTTCCACATTTGATGAAAATTAAGAATCCAAAGTTCCGAGAAGCCAGCAAAGCCCAGGCAGGATAAACACACACGTACCAAAGCATGTCACAGCCACGTTGCTGAAGAAAACCTGCAGCACACCCCAGGGGAAAAGGCACATCAACGAAGAGCGGGGAAAAAAGAAGGCCTGTGGGTTTCTCATCACCAACCAGGCAAGCCTGAAGACAAAGGCAGCCAAAGAGGTGCTGACGCAAAGTACCCCAACTCTGTCGGCTCTTACAAAGGGAGTTTATTTGGGGTAGAAGCCCACAGTTAGCAGGCCATGAAGCATGAGTTTCTTCCCTCACCAAAGTCTGTTGCCACGTGTTGGGGCAAGAGAGCTGCCGACGTCTGCCAGGGTTCAGGCTTCCTCTTCCTCCTAAGGCTCCGTGGTCCCAGCTTCTTCCGACCTCAGCTGTGGGCTGGCCTAAGGCTCCTCCCTCTTCCCTGGGCTTGTCTCGTCACAAGGTCAGCTGTAGACTCTCAGGCTCATCTCTCTTCCTGCCTCTGTGGTCTTCTTCTCCGTGAGTCCGCTTCTGTGTGAGTGTGTCGTCCCCGAGGGGGCTGGGACTCTGCTCCCACGACATGGCTGGACCAGAGCCCTCATCTTAACATGATTTAATCGGAGCCTCGGCTGAATCTGATACGGTCGAAGGGCTATCACACCAGAGGAAGCGGCCAGTCTACACACATCATCTGCATTTCTTTTTGGAAATCATAAATATTATCAAACTGCTACACCATCTTGAGAGGGTTGAATGAAAAGCACTGTCAGTCTAGCGTTCTGCAGCCACAGAAAATACCGTTCAAAATGCAGCTGAGCCAAAGCCTCTTCACGGCGCCCACAGCGACCTCCCCATGCAACGGGAGCCTGGGTGGAAGCGAGGAGGACGTGCACTAGGCGTGGCCGAGCCAGGGGGAGGGCAGAGGCAGTGGAGACCACAACCCTAAGGCACACACCCCTAGTAGAGCTTCAGAACACAGGGCCGAGGGATGACGGAAGAAAGAAGAAACGAGCATCTCAGAGCTTGAGAGGCCAACGTCTCTCCTAGCACTTGGTGGAAAAGTGGAAAGAAAGGCCCTAGAAGGCGGGAATGGCAGTCAGCCAACTTGACCCAACTGGCCGCTGCACCCAAAACTGCAGAAGGCATATTCCTTTCAAGAGCTCATGGAAAGTGCACCATATGCTGGGCCATACAACAAATCTCAACCAATTTAAAAGGTTTGGATAACATGTGTTCTCTAATCAATATGGAATTGAGTAGAAATAGAGAACTATCTGGAAATCCTCAGGTATTTGGAAACTAAATGATTCACCTCCAAATAAATTATAGGTCAAAGAAGAAATTACAAAGAGAAATTAGAAAATGCTTTGAACTGGATGAAAATGAAAATACAAAAAAATAAATCTGTGGAAAGCAACTAAAATACTACTTAAAGGGCAATTTATGGCTTTAAATGCTTAGAAAGCACTCAAATCAATGATCTAAGCTTCTACTTGAAGAAGCTAGAAAAAAAAATTAAACCCAAAGTAAGTAGAAAGAAGAAAATAAATAAGTACAAAAACTAATGAAATAGAAAACAACCAAAAGAGAAAATTAGTGAATCTTTGAGCTGGTACTCTGAAAAAGATCAACACAGATAAATCTGCAGCTGGACTGTCCAAGGAAAAAAAGAGAGGAAAAAGAAATAATCAATCGTAGGAATCAAAGCGGCACATCAGTGCTGACCTTCCAGCATTACCAAGATGAGGGAATGTTACAAACAGCTTTACTTCAGCAAATTTGACAGTCTAGGAATAAATTCCTCAAAAAACAAACAACCAAAACTTACTCAAGAAAACATCCCACAAAGAAAATGCTATGGGGGACGCTTGTGGCTCAAATGGTTGGGCGTCCGTCTCCCATATGGAGCAACCTGGGTTCGATCCCCGGGACCTTCCGGTAAATAAATAAATTAATTAATTAATTAATGATATGATTACTTAAAAAAGAAAAGAAAATGCTGGGCCCAGGCGGCTTCACCAGTGAATTCTATCAGTCAAGAAAGAAATGACAGCAATCCTGCAGCTTCTCGGGACACCACCGCTTCATCACGAGCCCAGCATTACCCTGGTACCAGCAGCAGACACTGAGAGCTGTGGCAAAACATTAGGAAATCAAGTCCAGCAAAATACCACACACAACCAAAGTGGAATTTGCCCCAGGAATGAAAGGTTAGTTTACCATCCAAAAAAAATCAATGTAACTCACCATGTTAACAAAGTAAAAAAGAAAAATTATCTCAAAAGACACAGAAAAATCATTTGGCAAGTTCAACACTCATTCATGATAAAAACTCTCGGAAACCAGGAGTAAGGGGGAGCCCCCTCCCCTTAGACGAGGGCCTAACGGCCGGCTAGGTGGATGCACCGGGTCAGGACAGGCTGTCCCCGGCCGCTTCTGCACCACACTGTACTCAAAGAGCTCCCAGCACAAGGCAAGAAAGAGAAGGCAAGAGTGCAGATTGGAAAGGAGAAAAACCGCCACAGAAACCCTAAGAAATCTATCAGGAAAGCTGCCCAGTTGAACACAGAGATTAGAAATTGCACGTATGTGGTGAAACTAGTTTTCCACCTGCCCCCTTGCAGGGCTTCGCCAGCGCCTTCTCAGGGCCCGGTGCCTGTCTGACTCGGGTAAGCGCTTCGCTCACGCTCACCTCGTTTCTGCATTTTAAAGAGCTCAGCGCCCCAGCCGCACCCGTCGTCGAGGACCGAGGCACCTTTAGGCGTCGCTCACGCGACGGCAAGCTCGCCGCTGACTGCTGCCGCTCGACAGCCACGGGGTGGCACCAACCGAGCACCTGAGCCAGGGGTCGCCAGGAGCCAAGCACCCCCGCTCGCCCAGCAACCCAGAGCCTCCCGTGCGGCACCTCCCAAGCCGCGTCAGGCGGCCGCGGCCCGGGCAGGAACACGGGCGAGTGGATTTCCAGGTGATGGCTCTACCCTGTCACTGTCGCCCCCCAGTCGTTTCTAAAATGAATAAACGGCTTCTCAGGAGACCCTGAGTACAGGGGCCCGTGTCGCTGTCAGACTGCACCCGGGCAGGGGTGGGTGTGTGCGGCAGCCTGGGGCAGTCCCTCCTCCTGCAGCAGAGACGTGTTTCCTGAAGGCTGTTTGCTCAGCTTTGGGTGTAGCGTTTTGTTCTGAGAGCACAAAACAGGCTTAAAGTTATATATTCACATAGGAACTCAAAGAAAACTCAAAGAAAACTCAAAGTGCTTGGGAGAACTGCTTATAGAAGAATCAAACCGAGAAAATTACGAAAAAAGGGATTTTAATACTTAAAAGTTCTGTAACAAAAAACATCACACTCTTTAAAAGATAGACTTCATGTATAAAACACTAATAAGAAAGATATTTTACCGTGAGATAAAAGCAAAACGTAGTATTCTTTGAAATACATCAGCTATTGACCACTTTATTTTACATCTGTTACCGTGAATCAGTTTGAGACTGGAACAATGTCACTGAACAAATAAAGCAGCCGGCAGGAAACCTCCCAAGGCAGCAGGAGGCCCCTCGGCCCTGGGCTCGCGGACCCGAGCGCCCTCCCAGGGCCTGCAGCTCCCCACCAACGGCCTTCTGGATTTCTCTAACACAGGCAAAGGCTTCTTCTCCACTAGTCTCCAGACCACACCTGTGCTAAAGAAGATACGCTCGCGCTGGAAACAAACGCTGCCTTCTCTCCCCAGTGGCATGTACTTCTCACTGCTACGATTCCATCCTTTTTAGGGCCATGCAGTTTCTTCCGTGTCTATATTTCCACATTCTTCTTTTCCGTTTTAAACAAAACTTATCAGCATTTTCCGCCAGGTCAGTCGGAAGCGAGGGCCAGGCAGCCCTTTATGAAGTGGCAAACGGGGCCAGGGTGAGAGTCGGCCCGAGCTGCTTCTGAGCAGAGGGACGACGGCCCTCGCCTTCTGACTGTCCCCCAGCACCCAGCACCCTTCCTGCGGCAAAGCCGGGCGCCGCCGGGCCCACGTGAAGCCCTGGAGAAGCGCTGGGGCCTGCAGGGCGGGCGCCTGGGGTCAAACGCAGGGGGTGAGTTTCCTCTTCTCCTCAAACTGCCTGTCCACGGCCAGGGACAGGGCCTGGAGGAAGCCCTCGATGGTGACAGTGGGCGCCTGAAATGACACACGCGTCAGGCGGCCCACAGCAGCCACCCCTGCACGCCGGGCGCAACCCGCACCCAGGCCGCAGGGCGGGCGGCTCCTGCGCTGCCGGCCACACAGCAGGGCCCGGCGCCACCTCACCGGGAAAGCGGCGAAACGGCAGGAGGCGCCCCGCTCCCCGCCAGCGCCCCGCGCCCGCCCCCTCGGCACCCAGCCTGCCCCCGCACAGGCCGCAGGATGCCGCGGCCTCTGCCCCGAGCGCCGCAGGCAGGACACGGCCAGGCCCCTCCCGGGCACACTCGGTTTCCCCTGGTCCTACAGAAGCGGCCCAGGTGGGGACTGGGCGGGAAGTGGGGAGCGGCTCGAGGCCCCTGTTCTGGGGGGCCCCGAGGCCTGACCGGGGCGGGGGGGCTGGAGCCGGCCAGCGGCGGGCGCTGGGGGGCGACTCACCTGCACGAAGAGCGCGTGGGCGAGGAAAGGGAGTTTGCGCAGGACGCGGCCACTGAGGCCCTCGCTCTTCCTGTGGGGAAACGGCGGCGACAGGCGCCGTCAGAGCCCCCCGCACGGCCGCGGCCCACGACACGCCACGAGCCCACGGCGCCCCCCCCCCCCGGCCCCGCCGCCCTCACTGCCCCCAGCCCTCGGAGCCCTCGCCTCTTCTCTGGGCCCCCCTTCCCCACCCAGGCTTTGCCTCCTACTCCTCAGCTCCCGTGGGGGGGGTCTGCTGCCCTGTCCTGCCTCGCCCCCGCAGACCCTCCTTCCAGCTCGCTGCCCTTCTGCCCAGTCCAGGCACCCCTGCGACCCCCGAGGCCCTCCTCGGGGAAAGGGGTGTTTAGTGTCTGTTGGCTCCAGGCGACGTCAAAGCGGACCACACAGGCCAGCAGCCACCTGCGAGCCGCCACTGCGCAGCCCGGCTGCGTGTCCGATCCAGCCGCCCGCGATGGGCCGAGAGCCCTCTTCCCCTGTCCACACCACACCAACGCCTTGCGGACTCGCGGGGGGCCAGGACAGGCCAACGTGAAAGCGAGAAGACGGCGAAGCTGCAGCCCCACTCGCTGAGTGGACAAAGGCACCTCGCTGGCTCCCGGGCGCCCCAGGCCTCCGGAGCTCCCTTCCCGCACCGCTCCCAGCCCGAGTGGCTTCCTCCTGGCCCTTCCCAGCCCCAGACCCAGGACAGGCACCTTGGCTGGGCCGCTGGGACCCTAGGCCCACGCCATCCTGTTCCTCATCGACCCCAGCTGCTCCCTTCTGGCCTTTTCTTTCTGCCATGCCCCCACTGCTCAGGACTGGGCCCCACCTCCTCCCCGGGCAAAGGCCCTCAACCATCAGCCTCGGACGAACCCACCAGCTAGAAGGGACCGTGCCTAAGACCACGGCTCGAAGTCTGCCTGGAGGAGTGAGCGAGGGAGCGAGTGGGTGCCCAGACACCTGACAGGCGGGTTCACAGCTTCCCTGGTTTTGGCAAAAGTCCCTGACTGTTCTTCTTTGCTCACATCTCTTCAACAGGTCACCCCGATCCCTAAGAAGACGTTCAAAGCTGCCCAGGCTCCTCGGCCCCCAAAGGGAGGCCCAAGCCCTGCAGCCACCCAGGGCGCGCCCTGCCCCGGCCCCTGCCTCTCCAGCCATCACCTGCTCTCTGCTCGGCAAATGGCGGCAAGGTCTCCAGAACCCACCACGACCTTAGCATCGCGCACTTCTCTCCAGTCTCACCCAGACCCCGACGCCCCCGCAAGGCCTCGCGTAACTGCTTCACTTTCCCCGTATGGTCCCTGAATCAGAGAAGATAACTCCCTCCTCTCGCCTTCGAGAAGATGCTCAGAGCTATTGGCTGTGGTTGCTCTGGACCCACCCTCCACTCCCCGCCCAGGAGCACCAAGCACAGGAGCCGGCAGCTATTCTTCACGGTTCTAAAGCAAGTTTCTACCTGCCAGTCTGTAAAACCTCATGTACCAGGAACATCTTAATTTTGAACTTCCATCTTGAAAGAGTATGCGATTTTGTTAGCTGGCCCCACTGCCCCTCCGGGGGGGGAAGCCCACGGCCCAGAGACATCCCTGAAGACTCCAGCGCACTGCGATGCTGTCAAAGCCAGCTCCCTGTCTCCACCCCAAAGATGGCTCCCCAGTACAGTCCGTGGAGCACACAGACTTTTCTTGGGTTCAAAACTGAAATTCGCACCTTGCAATTTCACTTAAAAGGAGACTCAACTTGGACACATTGTTTTCGATGAAGCCAATCATCTCCAGCTCCCGAAGCGTGAGCAGCTGCTGCCGAGGGTATATTATCTGACACTAGGAGAAAGAAACACATGCAATTACTACAAAACATTTCACAAAGCGGTCTCCAAGCACTACTAGCAAAAGATACAGCAATTAAAAAGCAAACTGTAGCACATCTTGGAGATGTGTGTAAATGATTAGGAATGAAAACGCAGAGCTTTTCAGAAGTTTTCCATGCTTTGGCAGCTCCTTACAGGCAAAAGTTTTATCTGTGACCTGCAATCATGCTCTTAGGTATCTACCCAAAGGAGCTGAAAACTTATGTCCAAGTAAAAATCCTGTCCGTGAATGTTTATAGCAACTTTATTCATTATAGTCAAAAACTGGAAGCAAGGAAGCCGATGCAGCTCAGCAGATGAGTGCCAGCTTCCCACATACGAGGTCCTGGGTTTAATACCCGGCCCCGGTATGTCCACAAAAAAAAAAAAAAAAAAAAGGGAAGCAATAAAGATGCCATTCATTAGGTGAATGGATGAATGAACTGTGGGTGCGGATGTCATCCGACAATAAAAGGAGAAGATAACCTGGAGAGAGCAGTGTGAGAAGATGGCGGAGCAGGAAACTCCAGGAACCTGTCTCTCCACCAAAACAAGCCCTGAACTGGCAGGAACTGTCGGAACCAACCCTTTTGAGTGCAGCTGCTGGGCCAGGATGGGCTAAAGGACCCAGTCCTGAGTCCGGGGGTGTCGCCGGGTGCTGGGGCCAGCACAGCAGGTGGCCACGGCTTCACCTGCAGAGGCCGAGACAGGACCTGCCTGAGCTCAGGGACTCAGAACCCTGTTTTGAGTCACAAACAGACGACTTCAACCCTCAACAAGCGAGAGGCCAGTTATCCCAGAGAAGTGGGAGAAGGAGATTTCCAGAATGAGCACAGCATAGTGCTCAGAATCCAGCTCTCAACATGAAATCACAAAACACCAAAGAAGCAGGAAAGAATGGCCTATTCACAGGGGAAAAAAAAAAGAATTTGACAGAGACCATCCTTCAGGAAGTTCAAGCATTTGCACAATTAGTCAAAGACTAAATGAACTGTCCTAAAAGGCCCAGGGCGCTCCAGGAATCCAGACAGACTTCTCTACTTAAGAACGGTTAAAATGGGTTTTGACATGTGCATTCTTATCGCCAAAAAAAAAAAAAAAACCACTAAAAATGTACCGAAGGGAAGGAAAATGAACATGCCTTCATCAGCTCTTCCAGACAGGAGAGATATATCTTGAAGACAGCTGCTGCCGAGGGGGGGCCTACGTACTGCTTGATGTCAGCTCTGTCCACGAAGGCCGCGTCGATCCTCTCGGTGATGTTGGACGTGGTGAGTATCACCACATTCGAGTGTCTGCGGGAGAGACGGGCCGCCAGGTGTGCTCCCGGGCGCCGCTCCCCCCCACCTGGTCTGCCCTGTCCGGCCAGGGCCCACGGGCCCTGCTGAGGCTGAGGCTGGGTGAGCTGAGAGCCGCTCCCGGCCCCCGCAGGGCTCTCCCTGCTGCTCCGAGCACACCGGCCAGACAGTCCCCAGGGCCCCTGCCCTGACTGCTTCACCTCTGCCTTCCGGGAAGCTCGCTCACACTGCCAGCTCTCACCTCCGTCTCACTGTAGCCCTTGCCCACTCCTCACCTGCCTAGGCACTCTCATTCGGCTGTTTGGGAGGGAAGAAGAACTGAGCCAAAACCTGAGCAACCTAAGTCAGATCTAAAGAGCAAGAGGCAGGGCAAGGGCAAAGCCAGATTCTGGCAGACCGAGAAGAAAGTGCGTCTGCCTCTTGCATGAAGCTTGCCTGGAAGAGGGCGGGAAGCAAGAGGCAGGTAACTTCTCCAGCCGACTCTGCCAGACAAGGCTTCTTCAGGAAATTAAGAGATGTCTACTGTAGAACGATGACCCAATAGCACAGTTTCTTTGGCTCTCACTCCACAGTCAACAAACGAGCTTCGGGTGGATGCTCTGGACAACCAGGCCTCAGAAAATGTGAGAATTCCAGCCAGTGGAGCCGATGCTCCCACGCTGCCAAGCAGCCGGAGGTGTGGACGTGGTGCTCCTTCAGGAGCCAGCCCCTAGGCCTGCCCAGCTTGGAGGTAGGAGCAGGGACCGCGCCAGGCAGGACTCAGACAGAAAGGGTGGGCGCCGGAGAGGAGCACACCGCACCTCCAGCACGACGAGCGCCAACGCCCAGACGCAGTACTTGTATTTTAGGCTTTTCTGTACCGTGCAAAATTTCTATCATGCCTATATTTTATCTTTTTAAAAGTTTAACAAGGTAAATATTTAAGTTAATTTCTAAACACACTGCCTCAAATTCAGAGCAGCACAGCCAACACGTCCTTTTGGCAGTCGAGCTGGGAAGTCAGGCCTCGCATCGTGCCACTGGGACAAAGGGCCCGCCTGCCTCTTCCCGTGGACGGCTGAGGCGGCCGTGTTACCTTTTAATCTGGTCGATCTGGGTCAGGACAGCATTGACCACGCGGATGGCGTCCGAGGGCTCGGTGCCGGCCCTGCAGGCGTTGCGGGCTGCTGTGAGGCTCTCCACCTGAGGGGACGGGGCACAGGCTGATGAGGACAGGGGCCCCGAGGGGAGCTGTGGGCGGAAGGACGCGCGTGGGCATGCCTGCGGGCCAGCAAGAGCTGGGGGGCGGGGGGGCTGCCTAACGCGGCAAGCGCGACGCGGGGCCAGACGCAGCGCAGCGAGAGCAGGCGCGCCCCGGCCCCCTGCCCCCTGCCCCCTGCGCCCTGCAGTCGGGCTCATGCCTGGCGAGTCCTACCTCGTCAATGAGCACAAACACCAGAGCATCTTTGTCGTCAATCGAATCCTGGATCTTCTGGAACATCCTGGTCACCAGCTTGCCGCTCTAGAGCCAAACACATTTTTCAGTGCTGAGCTGCAGTCAACACGCCACCGGGGCACGCGTGAGGAGACCGAGGAGCCGGGCCTCGCTCGGACAAGGCCTGCAGCCAGCGGACCCCAGCCCGCTCGGCTGGACCGCATCTCAGGGCACGGCCCTGAAGGGAGCCAGGCCAGCATGGCCGAGGCAACACAGGCGCGCCCTTCTGCGCCAGCGCCAGGAAGCTGAGGCCTGACGGCGCCTCTGCGGCACGGAGGACGTGCGCCTGCCACACTTGTTTCTCCTCCTCGTACTCTCTTGGGACCAGCTGTCCTCACAGACCACGGACCAGAGTACAGACGTACGGACAGGCTGCAGCTCCCCAGAGGTGCCCTGTCTCCAGCCAGGGCCGGGGACCAGAGTCAACGCCGACCTGCTTCCCACACCAGCGGCCGCAGGCCGTGTTCTGCAAAGGGCTGGGCAGCTTCCATCGCCACCGCCCACTCTGCCGGTGCAGGCGCAAGCAGCCGCAGACACTGCGCCAACAGCTGGCCTGGCCGCAGGCGCGGCGTTCCCGAGGCCAAAGGCCAGCTGGAGATACCTGGCCAGATGCGTCACTGAGCTGAGCAGGCAGCTGGTCACAAAGAACCCAAACGATGCAGCAAGCACAAAGGCGGGATGAAGCCGCCCACATCCCACCAGCCAGAAGCACCATTTACATTAAATTCACCACCACACGAGCCTTTACAAGGAAAATTTGGAACAGACTACACAGTTTTAAATAAAACCCATTAAATTTTGTTCTACTTAAGTCTAACAAAAGAAACTAAAGAAAGACAGCTTCAAATAAACCTTTCTTTACCATACTATTTTTAAAAACTGTATTTTTAAAGGCTGTAAAAAATAGTCCTATAGGATCAAAATATAGATTCTAAGAAAAGCTATAAAAATATGGGGGGAACAGGTAGCTCAGTGGTTTGAGCTCCTGCTTCCCATGTATGAGGCCCCAGGTCCAATTCCTGGTATCACCTAAAAAAAATTAAAAAAAAAAAAAAAAAAAAGTGGGGTCTTTTTTGTCTTTAAAAAAAAAGATAGTCCGTCTTTTCCCTGCCGGATTTTATTACCAAGTTCTCTTTATCGTGGTGCACAGGTGCCGCGTTCGTGAATGTTCCTCTATTTGAGGATGCCAACGCGTCGCCGCTGTGCGCAGGCGTTCCCAGGCCACCTGAGCTTCCTGAGCGCCTGCAGCTGCCACTCCACTGACCCGGCCCACGGCGCAGTGCGAGCCCGCAGCCCGACGCACCTCCTGTGCTGGGACGCCTGAGGCCACCCTGGAAGGCGGCCCAGACCCTCGTCCAGGGGCGCCGCCTGCCCGTGGGACTGTCTTCCCCACCCTCACGCGGCGCCGTCTGCTCAGGCTCCTGCATGGCCTGTCACGCGGCCCATGTTCGCGGCCTGCGGGAGCAGCAACAGGAAGAAGAGGGCCGAGCAAGGGGTGGCGCCGCGCCAGACGCCTGGCTCAGCCTCACCTACACGCCGACTGTGCCCGCAGGGGTGTGTGTGTGCGCTCTGGCCTCGGGCCGCTTCCAGTTTGCGCTGCCGCCGCCAGCCCCACTGTTCACTTCCCCTTTTCACCTGTTTCTCCCGAAAAGTTGTGGAGAAGTTTACCTAATACACAGGACATCTTTCAACTACAGTGGTTGACAATTCAAAGAATGAGAATTAATATTTAATACTTACTTCGGAAAACCACTTAGAAAAGAGACTGTGGCTGTTTATTTCAATTAACTGGCCATATCTGTACCTAAGATAATAAAAGAGGAAAAAAGAAAATTATTTTCAAATTAGTAAAATGCTCTGCTCTATCTCTGAGGAAGTGTATTACAACTCTGTTTAATACACCTCCTCAGCTTCCCACGACGCTGGGAATTAGTAACTCATCAAACCACTGTGATTCCTGATGAGGAGCTGAGGCACCAGCTCACTGCGCTAAATCACTGAAAACCCAACCAGATGCAGTCAGTAGTCCTGGTTTATAGCAAATGAAGTTTTTCAAATTGAATGATGGCCTCATTTGGATTAAAGCAAGAGTAAAAACCCTCTTATTCCTATGAAATATAAAGCTAAAATGTGAGATTAACACCAAACTCATTTAACCGAAAAGATCCTTTTTTAATCTACTCATAATTACGTTTCTATGCCTAAAAAGTTTTGTCAGTACTACTACAAGACAAGATGTCAGCATCAAGATTTGGCATAAGCTGAAAACCTAAGGAATGCAATGATTCATTTTCCAACTCAAAATCACTTCCTGCAAAACCCTAGAATCTGGAAATGCTGAGATGTCTAAAAGTCAGCTTTAGCACACGCTAACTGGCTAAGTTCATATTTATCAGTTCACTCAGGAGGTGATAAATCTGGATGCATTTTGTTTCTAAATAAAAACACATAGGAAATAAGACTGAGATAAGAAAAAGCGTACCCGCAGATCCTTCACGTCTCTTTTATGTCAAAAGTCCACAGAAGAATATAAAGAATTTCCAAAAAATACCACTGTCTTCCATTTGAAAGAGAAAAAGAATAAAAGGCCATAATATTGGAAAGGAAGGAAGGAAGGAAAGAAGAAAGGAAAGGAAAAACAGACAACCTAAAGAAAAAGATTGGGTTGATGACTAAGCCAAATTAATTCTAAAACATTTTGATTATTAAGAAGCAATAGGAACAAAGCTTTTCTTAGCTTCTTTTGCAATTTCTAAGGCATAAAATGAATACATATTTCCAGATCTTTGCACTTGAGAAGGTTATCGTTTTTACAACATTCTCATTTTTTGTTGTTTTAGGAAAGTGTCCCTAGAGAGCTGTCAAAACTAAGGCCAGGTTGCTAACCTTTAAATAAAGGATTGAAATAAAAGAATTTCCCTAAGTAAAAATAAAAGACATTCTCTAAAAATAATAAAAAGCACATGACAGTAAATCTTAGGATTCTCTCTTCCAGTCATAAGGGGTAATAGGCACCAGATTTATTCCCCAGACTCAAACCACAGAAAATTAAATGCTATAAATGAAGCAACGGCTGATAAGGCAGGGGAGCACTAGGAGCCCCAATGGAAGGGGGGCACCTGCTGTCTGTGGCTCTGGGAGAAGAGCCCTGCCGAGCAGAGCTATCTCCCAGGTGGAAGAGGCAGCGGCATGAACTCAGGAGGCCTCTTGTGCCTGGAGGCTGAGAAGAGCTTCAGCGGGGAGGGGAGGATGAGACACAGGCACAAAGCTCAGAAAGCAGCTCAGGGAGCCCGGGGCTGGAAAAGTTGAAGGGCTCATGCATCACACAAAGCCCGAATGAAGCAGTGAAGCCCCCAATAGATGAGAGAGGGTCAAGGCAGACTAGACTCCAAGAGGGCCAGACCAACAAGGCTTAAAAACAAACCTTCACGCCAGCGTGGGACATGACTCCCAGGAATGAGACTCCCTGGCACAGAGAGATTACTACCAAGCACCAACTAGGCAACACAACTGGAAAAATACCTCAAATAAAAGGGGGAAAAGGTAAAAACAAATGAGTTTATATGGCTAAGAGATCAGAGTGAGTTGGGAGGTCGTCCCAGAGGTAATGCTTATGCACATCTCAGCAGGATCCCAAAGGAGATACTACCCCAAACAATGGGGCTCCTGAGGGCTCTGGAGACACCCAAGTCCTATGATCAGGGCAGATAGCTCCGGAGTTTGGTGTCTTGCCAGTGGGCCCTACTTTGGATTTTGTGCTCTTAAGAGTGACAGAGTTGGACTCAGTTATGGCTTCCCTACACATGGCTCATCTGTTCCTTCTATTTAAACCTATAGTTGGTGCAGGAGTTGGTTGGTGTACATCCAAGAGACTTAAATCTTTGGGCTGTCCCTGAGCCTCAGCAGAGTTGCTACACCTACTGTCCAGTTCACTGGACTCACCCAGGACAACTAACAAGGAGGTAAGGATGAATAGCCACCATACCAAGAAAATGAGAGAGGCTACAACTGCAAGCAAGAGTCCCATCCATCGGCTGTACGGGATTGAAGCCCCCTCTCAATTAGAGGTGGAGTGGATATCACCATCCCAGAATCCTCAGGATTGGGGAATGAATGATGGACTAGAGTGGACTTACTAGTATTCTACTATAGACTTACTATGATTCTGGCAATGGAAGAAATTACAGCACTGATGTGGAGGCAGTGGCCACTGGAGGCTCTGAGGGCAATGAGAGGGAAAACCAGGTGTAAGACGGGGCCATTTTTGGGACTTAGGAATCATCCTGAATGACACTG
Organism: Tolypeutes matacus; assembly: GCA_026826555.1. NCBI lineage: Eukaryota > Metazoa > Chordata > Mammalia > Cingulata > Chlamyphoridae > Tolypeutes > Tolypeutes matacus. The sequence continues at coordinate 43,963 of JAKSZT010054013.1, forward strand.
CAACTACAGATATAGGCCATTATATATCTCCCCATAACCTACAGAATTGTGTGGGAGTGAGAACTACAATGTAAACTATAATCCATGATCATTGGCAATGCCCCAAAATGCGCTTATCAATTGCAATGAATGTACCACACTAATGAAGGATGTTGTTTATGTGGGAAAATGTGGGAGGTATAGGGAGTGGGGCATATAGGAATCCCTATATTTTTTTATGTAATGTTTATGTAACCTAAGTATCTTTAAGAAAATAAAAATATATATTAAACAAACAAACATTGAAAGCATTGGACCAAGTCACAAGGACCTGAAATGCCTACCCGACAACAAATGCAGATACTTCAAATCACTACATAAAGCATTCAGTTAAAAAACTACTTGACATGCCCAAGGGTGATTCATTAGTGGAAGAGAAACCAACTCAGAAACGTTAATGATAACAGAACTGGTAGACAAGAACATTCAAGTGGCTATTATAAAGTCAAAGGATTTTAACAAGAACTCAGGGAGAGAAATGGAATGTATGAAGAGCCAAATGGAACCTCCAGAGAAAAAAAATACACTATCAGAAATGAAAACTGCACTGAATCAAATTGAAAACAGATTAGATAATGCAGAATATCAGTGAACTTGGAGCAACATAAACTGTCCAAAATGAAACAGAAATTTTTAAAAATTTGTGAAAAAGAAAAAGAGCATCTGGCCTGTGGAACACTATGAAATAGTCTAACATACACACTAATGAACTCCCAGAAAAGGGCAGAGGGCAGGACAATTAGTTGAAGAAATAATGGCCTAAATAGTTTCCAAATTTGATAAAAGCCAATAAACCCAAAAGAGATTCAAGGAGAAATAGACTAATCCTCAATTATAACCACACTTCAACACTCCTCTCAGTATCTGGTAGAACAAGGAGACGGAAAACCAACACGGACATGGAGCAATCTGTGCTGGCATCTACAGACGAAGCCACCCAACAGCAGAGACACCAAGATGGAGGACACCCTGCATCATAAAACAAGTCTCAAAAAACTTTACAAGGCCGAAACCCTAATTCAAGGCAGGCAATGCTTAATACAAAAGGATTGATTATATGGGATGAGAAGAACTTATTCGTGGAATGTAACTGGAAAAATAAAAGCAGCTTTATATTTTATAAACAAAAAGCAAACAATTCCATTCTGCTCTCTCCTCTCTCAAATTACCAAAAGTTACCTGCTTGACAGTCTAATGGTCAATTTCTGGGCTAATGCTTTACACAGGGATGTTTTCCCGGTTCCTGGAGGACCTGTAAACATAATCCAAGCAAACATGTTTTTAAGGCAGTACGAAGCTCTAGCAGCGGCATTATCCACAGAATATGAAATAGGGAGTTGAATTCTGTCAATGTTACTTGTTACTTACAACGAAGGCTGCTTGCAGCACTAAGGCTACAAAGTACACAGACATACTTGGAAAGAAAACCAATGCTGCCGTTTGCAGACACATACACCTTTTTCCTAAGGCTTTTGCACCTTCTTACTAGCCATCCTTTTTCACACTTTTAAACTGCTTACTTTGCAAAGAGTTGAGGACAGCCACAGGTTCCCTCTGGTCAACTGAGAAAGGAGAAACTTAAACATCTTTGAATATATATATAATGAGTTTCCTAAGCTAATACGAAAACAGTGAGCTTTCAAAGCAATTCTTCAATATTTACTATAAAATTTATTGTAAGAACAGTAATTAAGGAAATAATGATACAATTACTGCTTGAAAATGTTTTTTAGCAGAAAGAGGTATTTGACTGGCACCATCTACGTTTGTGACTCTTCCCTTCTTCTTTGCATCCTCAGATTATCGATCTTGACGGTTTTCTCCTGAACCCACCTGCTTCTCTCTACCCCTGCAAACTCAAATGCTTACAGAAGCCACTGGGCAGAGAAGGTGTGAGCTGGAGAGCAGAAGCTGCTCAGTGACAGTGTCGGCCTATGGGAGCGGGGGCTCCCTGTGGTCAGAGAAGCCAAAATCTGGTTTTAACTGGAGCCACGCCCACTACTAATGCAAGTTTGAAAAGTACCATGGCCCTCGCTCCCCCCGCAAAGTGCTTGCAACGCATCAGTGAGCCAGGTCTGTCCCAGGGCTCAGCGTGCTGGCAAAGCATGGAGGGGCAGCGAGGGGCTGCAAGGGGTAGACTACCTGCCCTCCAGCTGCATCCCCCTGCCAGCAGTGCACTCGTGAGCTCGCGCCAAGTGGGCGATCCTGTAGGCCAAGGTCATGGCTCTGAGGGAGGCCGAGCAAGTGCACCTGCCCGGCACCGTCCTTTTCCCCCCGCTCCTCCCCAGGCCCAAACATTCCCATCCTTCACCTGAAAGCAGCCCCCAGTTTTCCTGTCCCATCATCAAAGCCCCGAGGTGAAGCTCAAAGCACCAACCCGGCTGCCCCGAGCCCTTTGCAACCTGACCCCCACTCCCCAAAAACGGCCTCTGCGCCAGGCCAAGGCGGCTCGTCCCACACTTCCCAGAACACGGCCCTGGCCGGCCTCCCTCTCCCCCTTCCTTGCTCCGTCCAGGGCTTTTCCTTGGTGGAAGCAGCCCCCAAGGCCTGCCTGGCTGTTTCTCCAGCTCTCCCTCTGAATGGTGCCCACAGCAGCACATGCAGGAGACAAGGCAGCTCGGCACACACGCAAGGGCAAGCCGGGAAGGCCAGCTTCCGTCACGTAGGAGGCGTCCAGGCTGCTCCCCGAGGGGTCCTGGTCGGGTCTGAACCCCACTCTTTCTACGGACGGCCCCCTCTCTCCAGAAGGCCACAGGCTGCCTGCTGACTCCTCTTTTGCCCTCTGACCCTAGCCCCAATGCAATCGCTTTTTTCCTAGTCCTGGGATTACCCTCAAAATGCCCTGTAGGCCCGTCTCTGCTTCCCCCGCACGCCCATGTGACCTGGGTCAGGCCCCGGGCCCGGCATACCCCCTAGCGGGCACTCACCAGACTGACGTGCACGTGTCTCCCCACGCACTGATGCAGCGCAACACCACAACTACTGGATGCCTGGGCACAGGGCGTGCCGACACACCTGCTGCCCCTGGACCGAGTCTCCACCGCCCACCCAGCAGAAGCACAAAGTCTCGGCCTGTCCAAGACCCAACTCCCGTCCTGGTCTTCACGCCCCCGGCCCAAGCTGCTTTCTGCCCCCGTGTCCTGGCACACTCTGACACTCAAGTGTCACTGTCCTTGGGCTCGGCGTCCTCTCCCCCCACCCCCGAGGCACCGTTCATCCCCATGGAGGCCAGCTTCCCTGATAACAGCAGCAGAGCACTCCCACCCAGCAGGAGCTCCTGGCAGCTCACAGGCCCGTCTCAAGCAAGGGCCCTCGCCTGTACAGCCCCCTCCTGTGGGCCCCCAATGCAAGGCCTTAAGCTCCAAGGTGATCGATGCACAAGGATGGATGCGTCACATATAAGATGGAGACAAGTCCAATGGACTTTCTGCACGCATTTCCAGTAACTAAAGGAGAAATAAATAACTGGTTCTAAATGGAAAAAAACTTAATTTACTCCACTAATTAAATACTGCCTGCCCTGGTCCTGGCATTAGGATGGCATGAGGGGTTACCTGCCATCTAAAAGACACTGACTTGTTCTGGGATTGCACATGAGCCTATCACCTCACTGGTATAGAGAGACTCAATAACTAGAGCTGCTACCTCCCTGCAACTCGGTACTCGGATCAAAATCCCACTAAGTTCCTTTGTCCCCTTGCTCCCCAGTGACACTGGAAACACCACTAGAGACTTCTGAGAAGAGCCAGGCAACTCCTTTAAAGCACGGTGTTTGCAGTTTCCTGCTCACAAAGCGAAGATCCGTGAATGCTACAAAGAAAGGTAAGGCTGTTTCCATCCTAAAAAGTCTGCAATTAGTTGGAGAAATAAGGCAGAGAGAGTTCATGAAGGGCCAAATAAAAAATGCCAAGGCTAACGGACTTGCTTCATAGAGAAAGAACATTCTAGGACAACTCTGGCTCCTCCAGAGAGTGAGAAGTTGTACCTTCTTGCAGAAGAACAAAGGTATAAGTGAAAATCTAATTTTACACAGTACACTTTTAAAAATGAAAAGCAAGCATGCGTTACCGTGTAGCAACACAACTCGGTTCCAGGTTATTAGGTTGCTGTCAACGTTTCTGTCTGAAAACAGTAAGGCTGTCATCACATAATCAAGGAGCTGATTGAAGGAAAGGAAAAAAGATGAAAGGACACACAATGCAAAGCTCCCCAGTAGACACCTCTAACAGCTCGCTTCTCAACGAAGAGCTGTCACCTCTAAACACCCGCTCGATACCTAAGAGTCTTTCATTGTAAAAGGGACTGCAAAACTTCAGGGCAAATGCTGGCTACAGCTGTTACAGATGTAAGAGGACAAACAGGAACATGACCTCTGGGGCAATCCTGGGGACAGGGGCTGCTGGGGGCCAGGCTCCCTGAAGCCCACTTGAGCCTGAAGGTGCTCAAAGAAGGGCTGGAGGGGAGTGGAAGTGGCTCAAGTGGTTGAGCACCTGCCTCCCACACGGGAGGTCCCAGGTTTGATTCCTGGTGCCTCCTGAAAAAACAAAAACATGCAACAAGCGAAACAAACGAAAAAACCCACTCACGGAAGCTGATATGGCTCAGTGGTTGAGTGCTAGCTTCCCACACGCAAGGTCCCGGGGGGAAAAAGAGAGGGGCTGGAGGGCAGCACGATCGTCACTTCCAGCAATGGGGCTTTCTTGGGAAAAAGTGTAGCAACTTACATGTGACTTAACCTCCACGTCATACACCAGGCTGTCCCAAAGACCATGGAATTCAGCTGTAAGATAATAACCAAAGATGTAATTCTAGACAAGCAAGCGTTTGACCTAGCAATCAGGTCTGCATGGACTCACCAATGCCTTCCACTAATCCAAATGTGGTAGGGTCATAGTTTGGTTACAGGGAGGTCACATTTTTAAAATTTTCTTAAAACTAAAGACTCAGAATATAGGCCAGTCACATGATTGATTTGTTCCTTACATACTTGTCCTTAAAACAAGCCCCAAAGTGGAACTTCCCTCCCCCACCACCCCCCTGACCCTGGCTGTCAGGACACAGGGCCCACCGCCTGAATGGGCTCCAGGGCACTGGAAAACCCTGGGCGACCCATCAAGGCAGATCAGGAGGCGCCCTAACTGGACAGAGGGGCATTGCCAGCAGTCTCACTGGACACACTGGGCATCCCACCCAAGAGAGCAATGCAGCGCTATACCGCGTCCTGGCGGGCTTTCCAAGAGGCTCAGCGGCTTTGCCCGGCAGTGCCCAGGTACTGGCACCTACACACTGTACCTGCAGGCAGAACCCAGTGATTTGCTGCTATGATATTTTCTGTCTCTTCCTCCAAGTTTTCACTGCTGGGGCCATCCTCATTGAGTTGGAAGATGTGAAGTGCGATGGCACATGTGCTCAAATCAATGGGCTGCAAGGAGGAAAAAAAGCCAACTAGATCTGCACCTTTCAAAATGTCACTTTCAATCCTAGCTGCAAAAATTAGATGCTAAAGGCCAGAATTAAGAGTGAATGTGTAGTACGTTAAAAACTAGTTCTTTGAAAAGGGCTACTTTAGCTTCGACCAGGGTTCTTAACCAGGGGTCCAAAGACCCCCAAAGGGTCCGTGGAAAGATTTCAGGAGGTCCATGAGCCTGAATGGAAAACTCCAAGAAACATTATTCTCATGGGGACGTGTTGGTGCGGGTGGGATATATTTATTACATAATACACAGTAGAATGTGGACTTAGTAAGGGGTCCATGGTTTTCACCTGACTGGCAAAGGGGTCCGTGGAACAAAAACGGCGAAGAACCCCGGGTTTAGACATAGGATTGGCTCTTTTTTTTTTTTTTTTTCTTAAAGATTTTATTTATTTATTCATTTATCCCCCCCTTGCTGCCTGTGCTCGCTGGGTCAGCTAACCATGCTTGCCTTCACCAGGAGGCTCCGGGAACCGAACCCGGGGCCTCCCATATGGTAAACGGGAGCCCCACTGATTGAGCCACAGCCGCTTCCCATGTATTGGCTCTTTTTAAGATGTCTATCTCTCCTCCCCATTTGAGGTCTATATCTGTTTAAGAAAAACTTTAAAAAAAAATAATTTTAAAGGCAACACATGCTTATGGATAAAAACACAAATAATATAGAATGAAGAACATAAAAGTCCCCTATAGCCAAGCGAAACATGTTTTATATATATACGTATGTATACACACACATGCTTAGACATATTAAAAAATGGAGTTCAACCACCTGTGGTTTTGTGCCTTGTGTCTTTTCCCACTTCCACATCAGTTGATGAAAATCTACGTCATTCCTCCTAATGGCTGCATCCCATTTTACCGTGTGGCTGCACCAAGTCTGCTTAGCCAAGCTCTCGTGGCTGGGCTATTCCAAGTCAGGCTACCGCTGACAACATGCAGCCACACGCCTGCTCACCTGTCTCCTCAGGTCTGCCCGGCGCTCTGCCAGACGGGTTCCTGTAGGTGGACCTGCAGCCCCACAAGCTAATGGGGTGGCGCCGCATGCCTCCACTCAGGCAGCGCCTGCTTGTCCTTCCACAGGAACTCTTGAAAACTCCGTTTCCCCTTCCGCTGACCCAAATCAAGGATTGTGGCATCAGATCCCCGCGGGGAAGAAGGCTGACAAGGCCACAGACGCTCACCCCAACAGGATGGGGTGGTGCCACGCACCAAACCTCAGCGCCAGGGTGGCTCCTCCCAGGGCCTGGGCCTGCTGCTGTGACGCCTTCCTCGGCAGGACTTCGAGGCGTCTTTATGGTGGTGACCAACTGCTCCCAGCGTCCCCCCTCAATTTCCAAGCACGGTGGGCCAAGCAGTGCGCCCCAACTCAGCCGGGAGTGCTTGCCCGGGGGCCTCTGCAGCCCGCCCTCCTGCGCACCTCGTTCTGCTTCCCGTGGCGTCCCCACCACACCCAGGGCCACAGCTTACTCCCGGCACCCGGCTCTTGGCACAGCGCAGAACCTAACAGGTTTCCCAGGGTACAGTATCAAAGCCCCAAAGAGATACTGACTAATGCCTCCTGCCGCCAAAGGGTAAGACAGCACTGCGAATCAGGGAGGTACCTGGGGGTCTTTGACCTTTAACTCTGTGTCAACAATAGACACAGACTGCACATTTCTGGCCAGAAAGTGATCGTCAAACTCGGTCCACGTATAATCGCCAAACACAATGTTGTGTCTCTTGAGCAGCTTCCTAACGCTCAGCTTTATGTCTTCTCTTTTTGCAGTGCTGGGAAGCAAGCAAAAGGCGCCGATCAGCACTAAGCTGGAGCGCAAGGCCTCAGCGCCCAGGCGCCCCGAGCACCCGGCCTGGGGAGGGGCCCCCGGCTGCGCCCCCGCGCCCCGCGCCCCTGCCCGCGTCAGCCGGGGGCCCGCCCCCTCGCCCCAGCCCCCGAAGGGAACCCCGACCTCAGGGCCGGGACCAAGTCGGGGCGCCGTCGCTGCCTCCGGGCGGTGTCTGGGGCCCCGAGGCCGGGGCACTGAAAAGCCTGAGAAGCCCTCGCCCAAAGCGCAAACTCTAGACTGGCCCGCGCCCAATTCAGGCCTCCTGTCACCCAGGCTCCGGCCGGCTCGGGCCCGGCCGCTCGGAGTCGGCTCGGCTCGGGCGGGGCTACGGCTGGGATCGGGTCCGCTCGGCTGGGGCTCGGCTCGGCT
>JAKSZT010054013.1:56669-123828 GCA_026826555.1 Tolypeutes matacus
GCCCCGCGCCCCGGCCCCGCCGCCGGCCCCGCCATGGGCAAGAAGCACAAGAAGCACAAGACCGAGTGGCGCTCGTCGTACGAGGGTGCGGGCTGCGGGCGGCGCTTTGTGACGCGCCGCTGGGCCGGGCGTTCGCGGGGCGCGCGGGCGGGGTCCCCGGGAGCGCGGGCGGGGGTCCCGGGCACGCGGGCGCCCCTCATCTCCCCCGGCTTGGTCCCGAGGAAGGAGGAAGCGGCTTCGTCCCGGCTTTGCGCGTCTGCGAAGTGCTTACTGCCCGGTGCCGGGTGGTTGCAGCAGGCCGAGAAGGGGGTGGGGATCCGGCTCCTGGGTCCTTGGTCCTGACAGGACCTTAACCTCCAAGGGGACCCGCCGAGGAAAGTAACTCTCGGTTTGGCCCCTCAGCCCTTTCCTGGCAGCTGTGGCTCGTTTTCTCCCCTGTGAGATGAGCAGGTGGAAGCATTCCTCGGCTCACAGCTGGGGCGCGCCTGCCGCTGACATTCTTCTGTGGGTTTAATGCAGATTACACGGACAAGGCCTTGGAGAAGCCCCTGAAGCTGGTGCTCAAAGTCGGAGGAAGTGAAGTGACTGAACTCTCGGGCTCCGGCCACGACTCCAGCTACTATGATGATCGGTCAGACCACGAGCGAGAGCGGCACAGAGAAAAGAAGAAAAAGAAGAAGAAGAAGTCGGAGAAGGAGAAGCATCCTGACGATGAGGAGAGGAGGAAGCGAAAGGTAAAGAAAAGCAGCAGCCTGGTGTGCTGGCCCCCTGCGGCTGGGGAGAACCCCAGAGCATGTGCCTGCACCTTCCCTCGAAAAGCGGGTACTTAGCAGCGAAAAGTAAACTGCGTGTTAGGTGCCTCAGGTCCAGGCTCGTTGGCTGCTTCTAGGCCATCTTCTTCAGTGGGTACTTATAAGATGGGAAATTTGGAGTGAGATGAATCTCTGAAAGAGGATTTTTCCTTCATAGCTCCATTTTTTCACTTCAGAAACAGAAGCAGATCTGTGTAAATTCCTAGCTGTCACCAATCTGGGGTGAGAACCCAGCTGTTTCTGTTGTTCTCATTGCCTTGATTCTTTCTCACAGGAAGAGAAGAAAAGGAAACGAGAAAAGGAGCATTGTGACTCCGAGGGAGAGACAGAGGACTTCGATCCTGGGAAGAAGGTGGAGGTGGAGCCTCCCCCAGACCGGCCAATCAGAGCGTGCCGGACTCAGCCAGGCAAGTCGAGATTTCAAAGGATGGTCCCAGAGATTCAGAGCTTGTCATTTAAAAATGGGGTTTGACACAGTGTGCTTTGCTTTTAGGAAGAGAACTGGTGTTTGATTTTCTCTTTCAGGGCCATCATCCTTGAATGTTTAGAACAGGGGTTGGCAAATGACCCATGGCCTTTTTCTTTTCTTTACTTTTTAACAACCCACAAGCTAAGAATGGTTTATGCATTTTTCAAGGACTTGTAAAAAGAAGTTTTAAAAAGAGACTGACAGTATGTGGCCCATGAAGCCTAGACTGTTTTTTTTCTGGCCTTTACAGAAACAGTTTGCCAAGCCCTGGTCTGGAAATTTGGCTTTATCTGCCCTTTTACCACCTCAAATAGATCCGCTTTAGAAGAGTATCTGCAGGTAATTCTGCTGAGATGAAGGGTGGTTTTGCTTGCACGTAGGCCATTTTTTCCTGGTGTTGAATCCCCATAGAGGCCATATGATAGGTCTGAACTTGATCGAGGGAAGCACAGATGGGCACGGAGGAAGCCAGGTCTCCAGCAAAATTCCCATCGTGAGCACTGGGAGAGCACGTCTCCTGCCACCTTATTCCCAGCAGGTGTCTTGCCTTTTGGTTCTCTCCCTCCCCAGCCCCCCAGCTTCATATGCACGGTGCAGAGCACTTGCTGTCTCTGTGAAAACATTTGTGTTTGCAGCAAGGGGCCCACAGTGTGTGGTTGGGGTACCTCTCCCAGACTGCGGGGTGCTAAGTCAGAATACAGGAGGCAGCGGTTCAGGGAGGCTGACATCTGGGGTGGTATGCATGAGGCCTTCCCGGCCCCTCAGAGAGCCGGCTGGATGCGGCCGGCCTCAGTCAGATGGACCGCATCGGCCACAGGTGTGCTTTGCAGATGTTCTTTTCCTGACTTTGCCTTGAGTATGTCCAGTTTGCAGGGGGGCTGTTGTGTCATTTGGAGGGGGGGACTATCTTCTGGCAAAGCCTCCCCCTCTGAGAGTCATTGGGGTTCCTGCCGATGTGCAGGCAGTAGATGGCAGCGTGTCTGCAGAATAAGAATAAGTGCCGGCAAGTGCCGGCGAGTGCCGGCTTACCCACTCAGCCACTGCTGGCGGTCCTCAACCCGCGTGCCCGCCCGTCCATCTGACGCACTGGTCACCTGGTTGTGTATTCCTTTACCGTGTGCCTCTGCTCTCACACATTGTACTCTGAACCTGACCTTCCAGGAATGCGTTCCCGCCCGCTGGTATTTTCCAGAAAGGTACTGGTTGCCTTCCATTAAGAGTGTCATTCTGTGGGGACCTGCGTGTGGGCCCAGAGGTGTAGTTAGCCACAGTCCCCACAAGGCCCTGTGCTGCATGTGCTTCAGGACACGAGGCATACGCGTGAGTTTAGGGCCTTGTGCAAGTAGAACAGTAATCGGCGGAGCCAGGATCCGCTCTGCCCAAGACTTTGTTTTCTTTCCTCCTGTCTCCAGAACTCACTGGGCCCGATTGTGGTATGGGCTGAGAGCCAATCCATAGGCCAGAGCTCCTTACTGTTGTTTGAAGGACACCAGGGCCTGAGGTGCTTTTAAGGCTGACCTTCGGTTGCCCATGCCCCCAGTTGAACTTTGTGAGTGCAGAGGCTGAATCTGATCTAACCCTGTCACCCCTGCTCTTGCTGGAGCCTAAAATAGTGCAAGTCCCTGAGCAGAGAAGTCAGGACTGTAAAACCCAAGGTCTCTAATGAGGGGACACCAAAATTGTTTCTCAATTTTATTTTTTTCTTCTTTGTCAGCTGAAAATGAGAGCACACCTATCCAGCAACTACTAGAGCACTTCCTGCGCCAGCTCCAGAGGTAAATGTTGGGTGTTTATGAAGAACCTGTGTCGGAGGCCGTCTTTCCATCTGGGGTATTCTCCCCACCCCAGTCTGTGGGGCACGCATCGCTTTCACCCTGGTGTTTACCGTCCTCGCGACATTAGAGTCCGTCTGGGCCAGACTGTCTGTCATCCCTGCCTTTTGCTGCTTGTGAGATGACATACACAGCTGCAGTTGTGTGTCTGACAACGAGTGAACTTGTGTGTGATCTGAGCGCTATCACGTCAAAAGATGCTAGCACGACATTTGTGTCATGGGGCTTACAGTGCTTGGTGTTTAAGAGAGCGTAGTCTCGAGAGGTGGTGAGTGAGCAGTGGTGATGCTTCACTTTAGCGTTCCCTTTAGATCTCATGCCATGAGGCTGCCACATTGGAGAAACTCCATTATAGTTGTTTCCTTGTTTTTAGGGTTTGCAGTGATATTCTAGCAGTACAGGTAAAACTATAACAGGTAGAAAGATTACCCTTTGTAATAGCTGAAAATATTCTGTATTGGAAGACCGTGTGTCAGCTACTGCTGCTTAACGAGCCAGCCCCACACTTACAGCTTGGAATAACCAGCGCTCATGCCCGTGTGGGTGGTGGCTCAGGAGGTGTCTGTGGGGCTGGCTGTAGGATGGGGGCCTTGGCTCCCCTGCGAGTTTCCCACTTGTGGGTGGGCAGCCCTGCAGGTCCAAGCTGCCGCAGGTTATCTTTGATTCCTTCAAGCCGCTTTCTAAAACCTATTCCATCCATCCTTATAGTTTTCTCGGCCCACAGGTTAGTTCGGTATCAGCCACTACATTGCTCAGCAGACGTTCACAGTGTACTGGGTTTTGTCACTTGTATTCTGCAGTAGCTGCAGTTCTGAAGGACCAGACCTGCTTAAGCAGTTGACCTTTAACAGCCAAATGTGCTTTAGTGGCTCCCTACAAGAAAACGTTGCGGTGATTTTACTCTGCAGCTTACACTTAAGAGATTTTTGGCTTAAGATACGTCAATTTAGATTTCTTTGACCTCCCCCTTCCGCCACTTGAGTGAACAATGCGTGGTTCGAGTCCACAGCTTTGCTGCCAGGAGGCACGTGCAGCGGAGGATGAACCGAGGATGAACGGAGAAGTTTTTAAGAAAGTGTCCCCACCTTGTGTGCACAGCAGGCAGTCACTTAACTGAGGACAGTCACAGCGCCTCCTCGCCAAGAACCAGTTAGGACTTTAGCCCTTGCGTCAGAGCAAGGAAGGACTGGTTCTGCAGAGGGCGCCCAGGCTCTCGAGCGCGAGCAGGGGGAGGGCTCACGGACTCGCGAGAGCCCCTGGGCCTGCCGGGCTGGGGACTCATCTGCTCCAGCATCAGTGTCATTTTTTAGTGTCTCCAGAATCACTACCACAGTAGAGAAGGGTGAGTTCCATCATTGTTGGCTTTTAAGAAACAAAATTTAGTGAGTTGTACCAATTTTTTGGATTGTAAGGAATTTTGTGTCATTTAGAAATCTCCATTATAGGGTTTCTCCACTTTAAATAAAGATGTCTTCTTGTTTCTAGAAAAGATCCTCATGGCTTCTTTGCTTTTCCGGTTACGGATGCAATTGCTCCTGGATATTCAATGATAATAAAACATCCGATGGATTTTGGCACAATGAGAGAGAAAATTGTAGCTAACGAATACAAGTCAGTCACAGAGTTCAAGGTAAATTAACTTTTGGTTCCTGAAATAATTGTCCTGAAGCTCCATGCATGTGATTGTGTGCAGATATTTTGTCCGTCTTCGGCTGTTTCCAGTTGCAGGTGTTCGTGTGTTTTTGGCTTGAGTTAATGTTTTACAAACATAGCATTAAAGAAGTGAGCTGGTGGTTAATTTTCTTTGTATATTGGCCTAGAAGCTGTGTCATCTGCTATTGAAAACCTTCTCCCTCTTTATTTTTTTTATTTTTAAGTTACTGTGCTGATATAAATGGGACGTGTTGGTTCAAGCAATGATAGGTCCAGTTTGGCCTGGCACAAGAATGAGTGTTTTTATAACTGTCATTGTCCAAATTCTGAGTTTTGTTCTGTAATTACTGGGTGTTTCAGTTTGTTGGAGTAATACATTCAAATAACATCCTGAATGTTCCGCTCTTAGTTGTCTGTCTCTTGGGTACTGGCTGTGAGAGTTTGAAATTGCTTACTGGTTTTGAAATCAGGGTGGGGGAAGGACAGTTATTTTGTTAGTGAGTAAAGTAAATGCTTGATAAGATTGGCAGTAATATTTAGAAAAAGACACTAGGTTTCTTCGGTTCCATCAACTTCTGGAAAAGCTTGACTTTCCTGTTTTATTCATTGGAGACATTGACTAGAGGATTTGCTGACTGGAGAGACGCAACTTGGCAGCCTGTGGGTGCGTGAGAAGGAGCCTGGGCAGAGCAGAGCCAGGGGCCAGAGTGCGGCCGGCAGTCCTCTGTGCTTCCTGGCTCTGGCTGCCCACTGGTCACTCTCCTGTCCAGCCAGACCGGAGCGGTGTCCCCCCTCCCTGCAACGGGGTTGTGCTGAGGCCATCACGGCCATACCCACAGTCAGGGCCCAGCGCGGGCAGGCAGCCTTGCGGGCTGGGGGCGCTGCACAGCACACTGCCACCTCATCCAGGCGTTTCCTAGTGCTGTCGACAGTTTCAAACTGTCTTCTCTGGACAACCCCGGGGAGCAAGAGTTGCTGCTCCTGCCTCTGCTCGTACCTCAGCCTCCCTTAAAAGAACCGGACTTGGTTCCCGTGAAGGAATCCTGTTTTTCCTTTTGTAAGATGTGTGCATCACGCTCACGAAGAGCTTGCAGATCTTGACCAACTCTTTACTGGAAAGTTTTCTGTGCAAGTAAAGACTGAGAACAGTTAGGAGAATTTCCCTGAAATGTTCAGCAAATTTGTTTTCAAGTGTGAGGTCCAGGCTAAGTGTTTTCATTCCAGTTCTGCCTTTTCCTTTCAGCTGTCTCTGCTTTCCCTCTCCAGGCAGATTTCAAGCTCATGTGTGACAACGCCATGACCTACAACAGGCCCGACACCGTGTACTACAAGTTGGCCAAGAGGATCCTGCTTGCAGGCTTCAAGATGATGAGCAAAGTAAGGCCCCGTGGCGCGTGCCGACGGCGGCCGGAGCCAGCTCTGCTGCGCTTCTGATGCCTCAGCAGCAGCCGTCCCTCGTGGCAAATGGCATGCTCCCATCCATCTGTCCTCGCTGTCCCGGGGTTGGCCCTCCGCTCTAGAGTAGACGTCCGGCTGCCCGCTCCTGCCCCTTGCCTCCAGGCACACCCTTCTGCACCTGCTCATGGCTGGGAGGGTGTTGATCTCAGACCTGGGTCAGTCTCGTTGGATTGCAGTCGGCTGCCATTCTTGGAGGTCTCGGTGGCTCTCCACACCTGTCCTGGGAGCCAGGTTGCATGCGCATAGGACCATTTCCTTGTACCTGATTAGCCTGTAAGGTAAGGCGAGGCACCGTCTGCACCCGGGCCCGCTCCCTGCCCCTGGCTCGGGCACTCATGAGCCAGCTGCCGCAGCCTCTGGTGCCAGGTGCCCATGGCGCCACACGCTGCGTTGCGCGGCGGGGCAGCTGCTAGGCCAGTGAGGGCTGTGGCGTCCCCATCCCATCCCATCGTCACGGAGCCTTGACTGTGAGGGCGAGGTAAAGTCCCTGCTGCTCTGTCCTTTCTGATTCTAGGAACGGCTGTTAGCTTTGAAGCGCAGCATGTCGTTTATGCAGGACATGGATTTTTCTCAGCAGGCAGCTCTTTTGGGCAACGAAGATACAGCTGTTGAGGAACCTGTTCCTGAAGTTGTACCCGTTCAAGTAGAAACTGCCAAGAAATCCAAAAAGCCAAGTAAAGAAGTTATTAGGTAAAGGCTCTCTTGGAAATGAGTTTTGCTCGCTCACGCGGGTTCCCCAGCCAGGAGACCAGGGCGGCCCTGCGGCTGCGGCGGCTGATGGGAGTGACCATCCGTCGGTGTCCGCTTCCCTGCCCCGGGTGTGAGTGGGCTCCTTTGGCACCCAGTGGCAAGAGTGCAGCGCGTCAGGCTTTAGGACTCAAGGGCTGTGTCCCAGACCCACCCCTCACAGCACCCAGTGGGAAACCACGCGTTGTGTGGATCCGGAGTTGGACAAAGCGAGGGAGACGCCTGTCTTCCCACTGGCATTCCAGACCATGCATGTTGAGGTGCCGTCCCCACTACAGCCGGCAGCAGACCCTGGGACCTCAGCAGCTCATGATCTGGGCTGGCACACCACTTCCCTGTACCCTCCGTCGTACCCTCCATCGTGCACCCTTCTTGGAGGGTACAGAGATCTCCGCCACCCTATTCGCCACTGGCTGCTGCCCACTCTGCATACCTGCAGCTCCTCCCCTGCAGAGCGCATGCCGGCAGTCCCTGCCTCAGCCCCTTCCGCAGTCCTGACAGGGATGCTTCCTTAAGGTCCCAAAGCCCAGAGGAGTTTGGCGGCATATCTCTTTGTCTCCACCTTCTGGTGGCTAAGACATCGAATTAAAATCGGCACCTTTGGTTTTGGGTATTGAAGAGCTTTGGGGAAGCTTTCAGAAATCGTGACCTGCTATCTTTTGTTTCCTCTGCAAAAACGTGTTCTGGATCATCAGCACCCTTCCTGTTCGGAGCCACGTGTCGGGACTCTTCTGGGTTGGCCGAAGGGGCCCGAGGGATGCCGTGCCCTGTCCTGTCTTCCCTCAGGCCTTGGTGGGCAGGAGTGGCTGGCCACCCCAGGGTCCCACACAGGCAGAGCAGGGGGCCACTCAGCCCTGGGGGCCACTTCCCACTCCCTGCTGGTTTGCAGCTCTACACAGAGCCCCTGAATCCAGGAGAGAGCCCTGCTAGCCTTGAGCCTGGGGTCGGGGCAGTTGTGCTGACGTCCTGCACGCCTTCCACAGGATTCAGGGCACGTGGCCGTGCTGTCCTGAATTTCTAGGCCTGTGTCCATGGAAGTCACCCCTGTGCCTGTGCTGTGGGCCCCACGTACTTGTCAGTGTAGGTGCCGTGGCGCACAGCTGCTTTGTCCTTGTGGGGGTCGGGCTTGCAAAGAGAGGCTGCCACAGACCCCTCCAGGGACCCACCTCTAACTCTGGTGCCACTCCGTGTGCAGGTTTCCAGAGCACAGTCCCCGCTGTTAAGACAACGTGGACAGTTTGGGCTCCAGGGAGAGACTGGTGCCCTGCACACCACCCACAGGTGCCGCGGTCCCTTGGGCAATCCAGCGTGCTCACGGCTCACGCGTGGAGCAGAGCTGGGGCTGTGAGAAGTCCTGTGGGACAGCCCGCTTCCAGGCAGGGCTGGGCATACACGCAGCTTGCTTTCTTAGGGTCGTAACTAAAAGTGGTCCTTCCTTTCTGCGCTCCCACTGACGCCCTGTGTCTTGGGTGTACAGGGTTGGCCCAGAAGCCAACCTTAGGGACTGGGCCTCGTCTGAGGAGGGCGAGGACAGCAGTGTGCCCGTGAGGCCTCTGCTTGACTCGCGGTGCTCTCTGCCTTGCAGCTGCGTGTGTGAGCCGGAAGGGAACGCCTGCAGCCTGACAGACAGCACAGCGGAGGAGCACGTGCTGGCCCTGGCGGAGCACGCAGCCGACGAGGCTCGGGACCGTGTGAACCGGTTCCTCCCAGGCGGCAAGGTGGGTTGCGCCTCCCCGTGGGTTCAGTGCCCCTCCCGTTCCTTCAGAGCAAGGTGGACTGCCTGTCGGGCAAGACTAACAGGAAGTTGATTTTAGGGTTTTGTTTTTTTTTTTTTAGCAATTTCAAACTTGAGAAAAGTTGTAGATATAGACCAAAAAATTTTTTCCCTGAATACGTGAGGATAGGTGCTGGCGCCCCATCAGCATCTGGTGCTTCAGTGGGTGTTTTCTAAAATCCAGGGGCATCTGCCACCATAGCCACGGTAAAGCTATCAAAATCCAGAGGTTAGCACTGACAGCTGCTACCACGCTGTCCTCAGGCACCATGGGCCATGGCCGTGGCCCATGTCCTGGGGGAGACCAGGTCAGAACCGCCCGTTGCTTTGGGTCTCCTCGAGTTGGAGCCACTTCCTCGGGCTCAGCTGGCCCCGGGACATGACAGACCAGATGCTCTGTGCATCTGCGCAGTACTCTAGGGGGCTGACACGGACCCTGCTGCCTGGCGGGAGTGCCACGGGAGTGCGGCTGAGGGCCTCGGGGGTGGTGCTGGCTTTGGTCAGTGATCCCGGCACGTCTGTCCAGTGGGCTTCTCCACGGGAAGCCCCTCCCCCTGTAACGAGCTCTGCACCTGTCCATCCTTGGGCCCCATCTGTTGGAGTCTTCATGTGACCACATGGACTCGGCGGGCTGTGGCTCAGTGCTCGTGGCCTACATGGCTGTGGTTTGGCCGGGGGGCCTGTCCAGCTGGCTGCTCTGTCCTTGGAGTCTGCGCAGCTGCTGCTTTCTGCCTCTGGGTGACGCCCTGGACCAGCCCGGGGCAGTAGAGGCGTGAGCCCAGTTGACGTCGACTCGGTGAGAGTCAGTACGGCAAAGCTACTGATGGGGGAGCTTTCTTTCAGCTTGTCAAAATAAGGCTTCAAAGTGTAAGGAACGTTGAGAAGATGGCGTTTTGAATGTGTTGAGTTAAAGACGGTGTGTGTCATGTTTCTTTCTGCCTTTTTTCTGTGCCTGCTGGGAAGTGTAGAGTGGCCTCTGGTTTACTGTTTACTCCTGCCTGGCAGCTCTGCTCCACACAGGCCATGCACCGTCTGAAGTCTGTGGCCGCTGCAGATGTGGGTGCTGGGCTGCTGTGCCCCGGCCCCTGGCTGGGTGGAGCCAGGACGGGCTCACACACCCCACACCGTCACAGAAGAAACGCGGCGTTGGCTCTTTTGCTTACGTTTATTGGAAACTAAGTTTTCCCAGTAAAACTTCCAGTTCCCATTCGACATTAGGGGCTGTTATAGTTTTCTCTTTAATTTTTTTTGATTTTGTGTAAACTCTTGACAGTGAAAAACCTGATTCCCTTCCCTCTTCCCGCTCGCTGCCCTGTTGTGTTGCTCGTGCCAGCCCCCCTTCCCCCGAGAGCCACCCGAGGGCTGCTGCGTGTGGGCGTGTGGGGAGGCGCTGTGTCTGCTGGGCGGCTGGGGGAGGTGGCGTGGGCACAGCGCCCGGGGCTGGCACTCTCCTGGCCCCGACCTCGTCTGGGTCAGGCTTAGGAGCAACTGCGGAAGTTAGCTTCTGGGCCGACTCCTCTGCTTCAGAAGTGCTTCTTGTAGAAAGGTCACGAAAATCTTCAGAGCCTTCGTTCCAATGCGTGAATCTGCTGTCTGCCAGCCGGTCTGAGGTCAGGCTCCAGGGAGTGGTTGAGGGGTCCCCTGTGGGGCTGGTTCCTGGAGAAGCTAAACACCTCTGGCCTGTGGTGTTGGGTGTTTCTCACGCCGGGCCGTGGCTCGTTAGTGCTCGGTAGAAAGCTGCAGGCGGGGCCGCTCTGGAGCTAGTGCGTGACCGGCCGGTGCTTCTTGCAGATGGGCTACCTCAGGAAGAACGGGGACGGCAGTCTGCTCTACCGAGTGGTCAACGTGGCCGAGCCGGAGGCGGAAGGTGAGGCTCGTCTTTCTTCCTTAGTCTCCACGCACGTTCAGGGCTTTAAAAGCTTGTCACGTGCCTCATGTCTTCCTTTTTTTGGAGTGTGTAACGGCCGTTGGTAGAGGTGCAGCCCAAGAAGCTTGCCAGGCTCCTCTTCCAGGACCTCCCCGCTCGACAGGAGGGCCCTAAATGGGTGCCCGAATGAAGCCTGGGTGTCAGAGGCCCCTAGCGACCGCACCCAGAAAGCCGCGGAGCGCTGAGGCTCCGCTGTGTGGCGGCTGCACGTGCGAGGTCAAGGAGGGTGGGAGCCAGCAGCTCATCAGGCCCAAGAGTGACCCCCCTCCAGTCCTTGAAGCTGCACGTGTTAGCACAGGCGAGAGCTAGCAGCAAAAACTCCATTTGGTAATTACACCAAGGAGGAGGTGAACATGGGTCCCTCCAACCCGGGAGCGGTCATTTTACAATCTGTAAGAAATGTTTTTACTCTTTTTTACTCCTGAAGAAGTATTTTTAAAGCTTGTTCTTTAAAGAAAAGCAAAACTTAACTGGATTTGAGATACACAAAAGAAAATGAAGTTGGTGTCGGCGTTTCTGTTTTCCTCTTCACCTCAGGTCGCTGACGAGGCGTCGATAGACAAGTTGATCGATACCTACCTTAGAAAACAAAAATTGGAGTTTCCAATTTGGAAATTGAATACCTACTCAAATCACATGAATTTGTGTGTGAATGGTGAATTTAACAAAACAAATCAGGAACATCCATTCTAGTGTTTTATTATTATGGCGCATAGAATAGGAAATAAAATTTAGAGGTGTGTAGTAGTTAATTTGAAAAACGTTTAAAGTATTGATGTTATAACGGTCAGAAATGTGAAGTATTTCGTTATGTTGACTTCGGAGCAATTATAAAATAAAATTCAAATGCTGTTCAGGGTTGAGAATGGAAGTATACCTGTTATAAAGACATTTTTCAAGGTCTATTTGGAACCCCCTCCTCCACCCACACATCCACCGGGGTGTAGAGAAAATGCTGGAAGCCCTGCCATTGGGACCCCGTGTGACCTGAGCTCATCTTCTCTCTAGAGGAAGAGACCTACCCGGTGGACTTGAGCTCGCTCTCGAGTAAGTTGCTCCCAGGTTTTACTACGCTGGGCTACAAAGATGAGAGAAGAAACAAAGGTGAATATGCCCTTCCACCTGCTGGCGGGAGCGAGAGGCCGTCCCTCCGCAGCAGGGACGGTAGCCGAGCAGCGGCGTGGGCGGCGCTGCCACTTCTCCAAGACCCTCCTGCCATAGCTGTTTTCACTAGTGTCCAGGTTCAGGCTTGAAAGCTGTTGGTTAAACTGAGACCATTTCAAGTGAAGGGAGTAAAAGCCGTGTTGGGCAAGTTGCTCGTCTGCCATTTGCTCTTTGCAGATTTCTCCCTGGCAGGCCGCGGCGGAGGCCTGGTATCAGTGCCCTGCCCGGCGCCAGGGAGGGAGCCGTGGAGGGGGTGAGCAGGACATGGTGAGCCAGCTGCGCTGAGAGGGCGGCGTGCTCTCCGCCGGCTCGGAGGCAGGGTTGGCGCCTGCCTGCGTTTGAGGTGTGTGCGCGCACGAGAGTAGGGTGGTGGTGGGGAGCCGGCAGGTTTGCCCCCAGGAAGGGACGTTGTCTTCTCTCTCAGTGGAAACTGCCGTTTAGGAGATTGAATAGGCTGCTTTAAGTAAGTTTTTTTCTAACATTATTTTGGAAAATTTCAGACAGGAGTGTTTTAAAAATGTACAATGAATACCTTCATTGACACCTTCAGAGCTTCTCCCTGCTCAGAATCCTTTGGTGCCTTCCCACAATCTGACACGGAGTCTCCTTGCCACCTGTCCTCCCTCGAAGCCACCACGGCTGCCCACACGATCAGCTCTTCTACTCCTTGTGCAGCAGCACCATGTTCTCCTCCAAACCAGGGCCTTGGCTCAAGAGCTTCATTCCTTCTGGAATAGCCTTTTTAATCTGCAGCAAGGGTTTAAATCCTCCCTGCATTGCAGTCACCGCCCAAGGTGTTCTGTAGCTCGTGACTCCTTTACCTGCCTGAGCCTGCATGCAGCCTCCACCTGGCCTTCAGCCTGCTGGTCAGACTTGCCGCGGGTCATCTCTTGTTTTATTATCTTCATCCTTCTGACTCAGCGGTTCTCAACGGGGTGGCTTTGTCCCCGGGGGATGTTTAGCAGTGTCTGGAGTGTCTCCCACCAGAGAGGGGCCTGCCCTGACGTCAGTAGTCAGGGCTGGGAGACCTGCCTGGCCCTGGGGTACCTGCAGCCGTGGCAGTGCTCAGCCTTGAGGCAAGGTCCTTTCGTAGAGTAGGTTCCCTGTGATGCTCATTGAATGGAATTCTTGAATTGATCTGTCAGTGCTTTTTGAGCATATAGTTAACCTTAACTGCCGTGAATCTTCTCTGGTTTTCAGAGCTCAGTTCCTTTCTAGAAAGTTAATTATTTCTCTGCGGTAGTTGGCCAAGGAGGGTAAACTAAGGTGTAATGGGCTGATTCTACTGGTTGTACATAAGATGAATTTTATTACTTTAATTACACTGAGGAGCAAGGGTATCCTAGAGAGGAAGGAGGGTATTGAGGGTGATAGGTTGTGAGTTTTGGTTGATCAGCCCAAAGGAATAAAAACGGAATGCATCTTTTGCTGGATGTTGTTTGAAGAGTCTGAAACTGATTTCTTTTGCTTTTCCTTTTTTTTTTTTTTTTGTACTATTAGTTACCTTTCTCTCTAGTGCAAGTACTGCGCTTTCAATGCAAAATAATTCCGTGTTTGGAGAGTTGAAGTCGGATGAGATGGAGCTGCTGTACTCTGCCTATGGAGATGAGACGGGGGTGCAGTGTGCGCTGAGGTGAGCGTGGCAGGCTTTGCTGAGTGAGGGGCCCAGGAGGGAGCTCGCTTGTCCTGCAGCAGCAGCGTTTTTCCTAGTGAGGAGCTTAGGTCCCATCTGTGAATTTGTGGACATGCTGGGTGAGAGGCACCTCTGGCTGCAGCCCCAGCGTAGGGATCTGTCGTGGTCGCCAGCTGCTTGGACCCGCTGCAGGCCTCTCGAAGTCCAGCTCGAACGCAGCCATGGCTTTGAGGCAGTGCAGCCTGAACGTGTGTCCATCCCAGTTCTGCTGCTCGGGGAGTCTGCTCCTGCAAAGCTCACGGACTCTCTACTGTACAAGGAAGTGGGAGCAGGGCTCCTGGAGGTGGACAGGGCGGGCTGCGGGGCGGCGGAGAGGCAGCGCGGCGGCCAGGGCACAGCACCGCGTGCCCTCGGCATGCCACCCAGACCGCCCTCCCCGGTCTCCCACGTTACTTGTAAACCTTGTTAGTAACGTTGTGGTCATTCGTTGCTATTTTTGCAATAATCAGTTAAGACTTTGTTGCAAAACTATTTCTCTTAGAGAATTTCTTTTTATCACAGTATGGCTTCTAGACTCGCCATTTGGTGTTCCAGGTCTAGGACTCCGGAATTGTGTTCCGTGCCTCACTTTTTTTTTTTTTTTTTCAGTTTTCATGATTTTACTTTTCTAAAAGGTGGTACATCCCTATGGTCCAAAAATCAAAATGACACTAAACATTCGCTGGCCAGTCTCCATCTGTACCACCCCACACGCCAGGTGATCGCCGACCACTGTGTGTCCTTCCACATGGCTACTTGGATATTTTAATCTAGAACAAGTAGCTGTAATTGTATATTCTTCAGTTGCCGGTTTATATAAAAGCATGTATATGCTCATATATGTATGTATATATATTCTTTCACCTTGCTTTAAAAAGAAAATTATTATTTCTTGATGATCTTTTTAACATTTTTGGGTCATGGGCCACTATGAAAATCTAACGACGGCTGCTGATCCACTCCACAGAGAAATACCTACCTGGGAGGCTCTAAGCTCTGGCTAGGAATCGCTTTTCTAGAGGAGTGTCTGAGGAGGGTTGCTGATTTCAAAGACCCCTAGGCTTCTGTAATCAAGAGTGCCAAAACTGACAGCAAAGTCTTGACATTTTTAGAGCATGCGGTCTTTTTTTGGAATGTTCTCTTACCCGGGCCCTTTCCAGCCTGCAGGAGTTTGTCAAGGATGCTGGGAGCCACAGTAAGAGGATGGTGGACGACCTGCTCGACCAGATCACAGGTGGGGACCACTCCAGGACGCTGTCTCAGCTGAAGCAGGTGGGTGCCCGGCAGCCCTGGGCAGGCCTCAGCGCACTCGCCTGGCTCGTGCCGTCTTCAGAGAACATGCGCTTTCTAGGCGTTCACTGCTACTCCACCTTCTTTGGTTCTGGCGTTTTGGCTTGGCTTTAAACAGTCAATTATCTTTTAAAAGAACTTTCAAAAGTGAAGGAAGAAGTTTTTCTACCATGTATTTATGACTTTTTGCATTCATCATAGTTTTCTATAAATGAAAATGTCCTTCATGTATCATTTTCCTCCTCCTGAAGAATTTTCCTTAATGTTTCTTATAGTGCAGAGCTGCTGACAGTTTTCTCAGTGTGTGTATGTCTGAAAAAGTCTTTATTTTGCCCTCATTTTAGAAATATATTTTCCCTGGGCATGAAATTCTCGGTTGACAGCTCGTTCCTCTTCGTTAAACATGCTGTTCCACTGGCTTGCGGGGCCCCTGAGGAAGTGTGCGGTCATTGCCAGCTTTCTTGTCTGCCTGGTCTGCAGCCTGTTCTTGTGTGGCCACAGTTGAGAATGCTTTTTTGACGGTCTTAAAACATTGGGTGGGGGCGGGATGTGATAGCAATTGTGCATGGGCTGCAAGGCTTCAGGTCTCTGGCGCCTCACAGAGAAGGTGTGCTGGCTAGTTCTCAGCAGCTTGATTTTGATATAACTTAGTATGGTTTTCTTTGTGGTTGACCTGTTTAACTGTAGTTTTATATTTTTCATCAAATTTGGCTACTTATTAGCCATTATTTCTTCAAATGCTCTCTTCTGCCCTTGCCTCTTTTTCTTCTTTTTTCTGAGACTCTAATTCTCGTCTTGATAGTTTCACAGGTTGCTTTTTTTTCCCCATGTATTGCCATGGGATTGCCATGGCTTCAAGTTCACAAATGTTTTCCTAGGAGGTGTCTAAATCTACCATTAATCCCAGCCAGTGACTTTTTTCACTTCAGATGTTGTGCTTTTCATCACTGGAATTCCATTTGGTTCTTTGTTGGATTTTCCATTTTCTTGTGTTATGTTCATGGTTTTTTCTAAGTCTTGAGCACATTTACAGTGTGTATAATAGCTGTTGTTTTATAGACATGTCATAATTCTATTTTCTCTCTCTTTCTAGATCTCTTTCTGTTGCAGTGGGCTGTTGTGTTGCATGTCTAGTAAATTTTTATTGGGTTTTGGACATTGTGAGTTTTGAGTTGTTGAGATTCTACACCTAGGCTAATCTGGCAGCCATTACCCACATGTGGCTACTGAGCAATTTAAACGTGGCTAGTCCAAATGTAAAAGCATGGTGACGTCTTGCTAGAATTTCAAAGACCAGTACAAAAAGGGAATGTAAGATAACTCATCAGTCACTATTTTATGTGGGTTATGTGTTGGAAGAAAATATTTTCAATATGTAGGTTAGATAAAATATATTATTGAAATTGATTTTAATGTGGCTGCTAGGATTTATATTTCTGCTGCCATTATATTTCTGTTGGACTCAACTGGATTTTACCATCTTCCTTTTAACTGTTGACGTTTGTTTGGGCAGAGCATTCAGTTACTTGTGGGTTACCTAGTCCTTGAGGGTTTGCATTTAGGCTCGTTAGGGCAGGTACAGGGCAGCCTTTCTTCTAGGGTGCTTTACCTGACTTCTAGGGAGTGGCCCTTTTGGGGTCTCTTGCCTGAAATTTTTAATGAGGTCTCTGCTCTGGCTGAATGGAGTTCAGGCGTGTCTCAGCCCTGTGTGAGCTCTCAGAATTTTTTGGCTCTTAGCCCCCTGGCAATTATTCTTTGCCCGGTGTCATGGAGTTTCACCTGAACATGACAGCTCTGGGTTCTGCCAGACTTGAGGGGACCGCTGAGCAGTTTCTGGAGCCCTTTCTAAGCAACGGACTCTCCGAGACGCAGCCCTGCTGTTTCCGGTTGCCCCAGTCCTAGCAGACTAACCTCTGGCTCCTCGGCTTAGCATGGCTGCCCTGCCCTGATTGCTTCTCCCCATGGGAAGCTGGGATGGCTGCCCATCTGCCACCTTGTTTGTCTTTCCTCTCAGAGTTCGCTTCTTTGTTGCCTCTTGGCAGTGTGAAAACAGGCGTTTCATACATTTAGTCCGGCTTTGCAGCTGGTTACAGCAGGAGGCAGAGTTACTCCCTAGTGGCCCCTGGAATTTGATTACCCCTGTTGGTTTACTTTCTAGATTGCAGTTTAATCACTTTTCTAAAGGTAAGCTTGTTAAAATAATTTTCAATGTGCCATACGGTGTTAAATAATAGCTATTTTAATACTAAACAGACCTTTTGTGCCTTTTAACGTTTAATGTTAGAAGATGTTTATGTAAGGAAATAGACATTAAAATAATGGCCATATTTTTTAGATTAAAAGTTGATGAAAAACCTTTATAACACACAAAAAATCTCAAAAACATTATTTTGAGCCAAAGATCCCAAATACAAAAGCATGCAAACTGAACGAGTGTTCGTTTTCCAGGCATGTGCGCCAGGCCAGGGTGTTTTTAATGTAATGTTCTGCTGGATTACAGGACAGAAGCTCAGTGGTGGTAGGGGTCCTGGGTGGGCTGCGTGGCCCTTTCCAGGTGCCCTTGGACGGACAGCGCCTGCTGGGAGGGGAGCCCCTGCCCCTCAGCCTGCGCTCGGCCGGGAACAGCGCCATGCGTACACATTTTCTCTCCAGGTCAGGTCAGGCCACCTGTCCCCGATGATCCTGAGCTGCCTCTGGGTCTGGGGTGCACCCTCAGCTCCCTCTTCTTGGGCTGAGTCAGCTGAGGCTGGACAGACACACTGCGTGCCCTGCTTGCCCAGGTCATCTCCACCTGCCCCGGACCCTCTCCAGGCAGGCGCTGGCTCTCCTGGGCTTGCGGGCGGCGCGTGGCAAGTCGGGCCGAGCGGTGCAGCACAGTCTCTCCTCCCCATGCCCTGCTGCACAGGAGTCTCAAGAGGCCGTAGCTTTCCTCTGTACGTGTCGTGTGGGGCTGACAACGCCGAGAAGCGACGTGTGCCTGGCGCACGTGAATTACCCTTTCATGTAGACTTCTTAAAAACCTTGATTTCTTCTCTCTTTTACTTTGCAGAGGAGAATTGTTCCAGTGAAACCCCCAGATGACGTGAAGGTGAGTTTTGTGGGCATGTAAGTGAAAGTCTGATTAGTAGGGATTGCTGGCCCCTGCCTGTGGCTCTAGGTTAAGGCTGTCAGTCACAGCCTGTCCCCCCAGATCTGCAGCGGGCGCTTCAGCACCAACCCTGCGGGCCCGGGCCTGGCAGGACCCCCAGCGGGCGTGGGCAGGGGCTTGGCCTGCTCCAGGGCCGAGGCGGCCCCTCGCGGGCACTGTCTCTGCTGCAGCGGAATCTTCCGGTCCTCCCAAAAGAAGGGCAGCTCCCTGCGCACTCAGGTGTTCTCTCCACCAGGCTGCCGGAGGCGCCATGGTCAGACTCGGCTCACCAGAGCCCGCAGGTGGTCCTCCTCGTGGGTCTGGTCGCCAAGCTGCGTGGGAAGCACTTTCCACGGTCGGCCTTCTGCTCCCCTTCTCGTTAACACTTCTCACAGTAAAAGTCTGGTTTTTTGCAGTCTCTGAGGCGTGATTGTCTCCTGAGAAGAGGCGGGGGCCAGGAGAACATCGGCAAGGGGGTCAGAGCCATGGGTGGGGGTGGGAGTGGGGATTGGAGCCCGTGGGTA
Source organism: Tolypeutes matacus (assembly GCA_026826555.1). Classification (NCBI taxonomy): domain Eukaryota; kingdom Metazoa; phylum Chordata; class Mammalia; order Cingulata; family Chlamyphoridae; genus Tolypeutes; species Tolypeutes matacus. Next base: position 75,119 of record JAKSZT010054013.1, read on the forward strand.
AGGGGTCAGGCCCTGGTGTTACAAGGTGGTCGGCCCCCCACTCCATGCTGGCAAGGGTGAGGAGCCAGCATTCCCTGCGGCTCTGGGCTGTGTGTTAATGGCTTCTCGCCAGGATTCCAGGATTCGGGAAGGACGGGCCCCGCTCCCACCTTGTCCTCCCCACGGGCGTCTGTAGCTGCTTCTCTTACCACTCGGGGCAACGCACGCTGTCGGCAGACTCCTGCCACCGCGGTTCTCGTGTTTGTGTTAAAGCTCGACTGGCTGACTTAGAAGCGTAGGCAGTGACAGTGGTGCTGCGTGCAGCAGCGCCTGGGCCCCGGGGTCCGCACGTGGCAGGATGGCGGGGAGCTGGCGCAGCTTCTCGGCGTGAGAAAGCTCTAACACTGGGACTGTTTTTACATTTACTCGCACGTGTGGTTTTTGTTGCTGCTTTATTTTGTTTTCCAGGAAATCTAAAATACTCTCGTGCTGGCAGGATAAAACGTGGGCAGACTAGCTCTTTAAACGGTGCTTTGCCAGCTCTTGGTTTCCATGTGACAGGTGGATCTTATGGCCCTTGGAAGCTGGGAGACGTGGCATGACCCACACGCTTCCGGCACGTGGACCTTGGCGGCCGGGCTGGGGCTGGGCAGGTGGTGGCCGCACTCGGCCTTGGCCTTGGCCTCTGGCTGTAAAAGGGGTTGTCGCCGTAGGTGGTTGGGAGATTTGCAAGGACTCGGCCCTGTGGCCTGGCCTGCTCTCGGGCCTCTCAGTGGGAGCTCAGCTTGCTGTGTGTTTCCCAAAGTCTAAAGCCTTCAGCAGGCTGCCTTGCACAGCAGTGCACGGAGAGGGGGTTTTTGAAAGCCAGGTGTAGGAAGAAAATCCCCTTTATCAAGTCATCAAGGCCAAGACCGACGGGAAGGAGGGGCCCTGGCTTCCCCTTCTTTCTGTCCTTGGATGAGCTAGAGGTCTGGCCTGCGGCCGAGGGGCCCCATGCTGAGTGCCCAGAGGCGTTTGAAGCTGGGGGTGTTGTCAGGGCCTGCCCCCCTCCACCATTGTGGAGCTCTGTTATCACAGAAGCGTGGATCAGGGTGGGGGACTGGGGGGACAGGGTGGGGGCAGGCGCATTTCGACAGTCTGCGTGTCCTAGGCATATTCCTTCCCTAATGTACTAGAAATTGGTCTCAAATGTTTGTAAAAGGACTAATAGCTACTTGTTATTCCCAAAACCTTAATATTCTGAGGCACAAATTGGATGGGAGAGGAGTTGCTGGGGGAGGAATGTCTGGGAGAAGACCAGGATTATGGGGCCGTCGTGGCAAAGACGCAGGTGTAGGAAGGTCCACAGAGCAGGCTGTTGGCGCATGAAAGCTGACAGGAGGGAAAGGTGCCACCGGGCCAGGTGTCGGGCATAGCGCAGCGGGCAGGCACGGGGGCCAGGTGGGACGGGGCCAAAGCAGCAAAGCCACAGGCGTGCAGGCACGGGCTGCAGAGGACGTGCCTCTGAGAAGGGCAGAGGGCAGCCTGCAGACCTCAGCCACGAGAAGAGGCGGCTGCCATGGGCCGCTCTGGGTGCGCCTGGCTAGAGGAGAGAGAGAGTGCCAGGGTTCGGGAGAGAGTCACAACCTTCACCCTCCCCTGGACCCACCTGTCCCGGGGCGTCTGCCCTGGCACCTGGCCGATCCCTGGAGCTGGGGCCAGGGCTGGTCTGCGTAAGCTTTTCTTCATCGTGGTTCTTGGCCGCGCCGTGAACTGACGGGCTCGGTCTTACTGTCCGTGTGGGGAGCCTGCCTTCCCTGTGGGGATGGTCGTTAGCGTGTCCAGTTTTCAGCAAGTGATCAGTGCGACCTGAGCTGGCAGCACTAGCACGTGAAGCTACAGCCTGTCTCCTCTTGCTTGGTGTTCTTTTGTCTTCTCAGATCGGGGATTCACTTGGAGATGGCAGCGGCTCCGTCCTGGGTTTCATGGCGATGAAGCCATACTCGGACGTCTCTCTTGATATTTCCACGCTCGGCGCCCTGGGTAAGTCTCGCAGGCTCTTGCTGTGCGTCCTGGCGCTGACGCCCCCGCCCCCCTCATCCGGCTCTTAGGCGTGGCTGGCTCCCTAGGCCGGCTCCGAGGACCAGAATCCGCTCTACTCCTTCTGATGTTATTGCAGCGAAAGGAAAGGTGCGTGGGCGATGTCCTCAGGCCCTCACGCGGGGCGCACGTCATCCCTCCAGCGGCGCGTTGTGGCAATGCGCGAAGCACGCGGAGTCCTCTGGAGACTCGGGGCCACTCACGGAGGCAGCCCCTGCCTGGCATGAGCCAAATCCAGGCTCCGAAAGAAAGGCAGGTGGCGAGCTGGAGGCGCTGTGCGCATAAATGCTGAGGCGGGGCCCCGTCCCAGGTGGGCGGAGGCCCAGGAGTCACAGCCCTTTCCAGGGCGGCCGGGCTGACCACTCTTACTCCGCTGGCTCGTGACGTCTTCGTTTGAGGGCGACCTTGACTTGGTTTTCCTTACGTTCTTTTTGGATTTTGTTAAGCTTTTCGGTTGTGGGGATTCATAACGTTTACCAAATATGGCTATGATTTCTTTAAAAACCCTCACTCTCTCTTCACCCTTTTTTGGACTCCAGTTCCCCACGTCAGACCCCGTGTTAGCAGGCAAATCTGGACAGTTTCTCCTGCAGCTCCTCGGTTCTCTGTTCGTCTTTTTGCCTTTTCTTCCCCAACTTTGGGTCACCCTGGCTGTGCCGTGTAGTGCCCTGCCCTTGCCTGGGGCCTGCACGCTCAGACCCTGCGCCCCTCACCACCAGGACCGGGGCTGGGCCGGGGGCTGCCCTCCTCACGCAGCAGCAACCCCACCCTCTGGAACACACGGCATTTCCAGTGGCCCCCGTCATGTCCGCTTGCTCATCCCCTCGTTTGATTTATCGGTGCCTGCCCTGGCTTGGGGCCTTGTTTTCCTGGGCTTCCTCTGCTGGGCGCAGGGTATGTCATTCACGCCCCGAGCGAGGGGCTTGGCTGTGCTCCTCTAAAGCTCGGTGGGCGTGTTCTGATGGGCACTTGGGTGATTTGGAAACTGCGGGGCCCTCTCGAGGCTGCTTTGCTTAGAAACAGCATTTCCCCCTCGCCTAGCTGACGGCACCACCCGCCTGGCCCGCTGTGAGCTCACGCAGCTCACCGTAGGGGCAGTTGTCATTCTGAGTGCAGAAAAGGAAGTGGCGTCGGAAACTGCACCTAGCCACGTGTGGTCGGGAATGTAGGGGGGTGGGCTGGCCGAGCCAGGCTCTACGGAAATCTGACGGTGCCTCTTGAACAGGGAAAGTCAAGAAGGAGCTGGACCACGACGACGGACACCTGAACTTGGACGAGACGACGAAGCTCTTGCAGGACCTGCACGAGGCTCAGGCCGAGCGCGGCGGCTCCCGGCCATCGTCCAACCTCAGTTCTCTGTCCAACACCTCCGAGCGGGACCAGCACCACCTGAGTAAGCTCGGGGCCAGGGCCTCCTGGGGGATCTTGGGGAAGGGAACTGTGTTCCTCACCTGTGGGTCTGAGCCTCGGCCCTGAACCCTGTCCGTTGCTCACAGATGGGCAGTGTCCCCCAACATTCTCCAGTTACTCTTAGATACAGAAGTAACTGGCATTTGGGAACAGGGCAAGAATGACGTTTCAGAAGAGCAGTGCCTCGGGGCTGGGCATGTACCCACATGGGGCCTTCCCCAGGTGCCTGGAAAATACACCTCCCTTGGCAGGCGGCTGCACTTGAGTGCAGTTTTGAAAGGGAACTTAGGTGTGTCCTCCGCACCGTGGCCCGTGCTGGGAGGGGCCTCCCCTCCTGGTCTGCCCCTGCCTCCAGGTTTGTCCCCCACCCCCTGCCCTCCCTGCACCTGGCAGGTTGGTCCTCCAAGGACCGTCTCCACTCTCTCTGTTGTGTGGTGCGAGAGTCTGCCTTGGCCGGGGCTTCCGTGCTGGGCGTGTTCCGACAGTGACCGCTGTCTCTCCGGGTGTGCTTCCCTCATCCCACACACCTTTTTAGTTTCAAACGTCAATATGACTTCATATTTCCGATAGAGCCTCCAAAGGACGACAGCCATTTTTGGTTCAGTTCGCCTGTGATTTAGGCTTTAAGTTGTGCACAAAGGGGCTTCTGGGAGAGCCAAGGGACCCAGCGCCAGTGAATCGGTTGTCTATGGACCCTCACCTCCTGCAGGGTGGGGTGGGCACCCCCAGGACCCGGGCCGAGAGGGGTGCTGCTTGGTGGCCGCGGGCGCGCGAGGCCTGCCGCCTGCAACTTGACTGGAAGAGGCTTCCAGTGCCGCGGGAGCTGCACCCGCCAGTGGGTGCTCTGAGTTTAAAAATGTCGCTTCTCTCCGCACACAGGCAGCCCCTCCCATCTCAGCGTTGGGGAGCAGCAGGACCCGGTCCACGACCCGTACGAGTTCCTGCAGTCTCCGGAGCCTGCGGCCTCGGCAAGCAGCTAGCCCACGTGTGGTCTGCTTGGTTTGTCTTTAACGTTTAACTTATATGTGCGGTTTTTGTCAGGAGACAGACTTTCATCTTATCCGTGTGGAGAGAGGGAAGATCTCTCCGTGCTATCATGTCGGCAGCACGCCACGTTCAGCCTATTTGTGTTTAGCCTCTTGAATCTCGAGTGGTGGAATCATAGGTCCGTGTGTGTCTGCTCTGAGCACCCTGGTGTCTGCTGGGGCAGCTGTCCTCGCCCGCGTGGCCATCCCTGCCTGCCCTCCCCAAGCCCGTCCAGGTGGCACAGGACGCGCAGACGTGCGGGGTGGGCCCTGCTTTCTTGCATCAGAAGCGGTGAAGCCTAGGCGTGCCCCGCCCCGTTCCCGCGGTCCCAGCCAGCCGGTGAGCAGGAGGCACCAGCCCTGCGGCAGTGAGGCCTGGGCTCAGAGCAGCGCCTCCGGTTCTTGTAGTTGGACTTAAGTGCGTCAGAAAGGCACGCTGCTAGAGGAGAATAAATTGTCGTACCTTTTACAATGAAGTGTTAAGTGTTCACAAAGCATTTTTTATTTTGGATGTGTTTATTGGATGACTATATTTGCAAAACGTTATAAATGTACAGATCTTAATAAAGCGACGTAAAAGAGCGTCTTGCTGGTTATTTACAGGAGTGCCCACACCCTGTGAAGTGCCTCTCCGGTAAGCACGTCTGTTGCGCGGGCTGAGTGCCTCTGCCCGTCCTTGTCCAGGGCAGGTGCCCACCGTGGCGTCGCCCTGGGCCACTCCCGAGTGCCTGAGGGGGTTGCTGTGGTCCTGCGGAAGCAAAGCAGAGAACCGAGGTGAACAGTCGGGTGGTCCCACGGGAAACACAGTGCCCAGGGTGGTGAGGCGTGCTGGGCGGGGGCTGAAGGTGTCCTGGGCCGGGTGGGGTCCTCAGAAGTCCCCCAGGGGACCGGTGAACGAGGAACAAACACGCTTGGCTGGCTAAGCAGTGGGAAGTGGCCACAGCCGACTTAAGTGGGGAAGGGGCTTGTGTGGTGCTGGGCAAGAGCCCAGTACCTGTGGGGGCTCAGGGGCCAACAGCCCACAGCAGCCGTGGGCACGAACCCAGTCTCACCACAGGCTGGGCCCAGACCTGAGCCCCAGGCCCGCGGCTGCCTCTGCTTGCCTCAGCCTAGCCTGGCCCCGCTGCCGCTGGTGCCCTGCAAGCTGCGTGCCCCCGGCGAGGTTCCCTTGCCCCCTCGTATCTGACTTAGTGTCCAGCTGCAGGGAAGACTGGGAAAGGCAGTGTCGGGGTCTCCAGCCTCTGGGCCGGGCTGGGTTCTGCTCTCCAGGACTCAGAAGGCAGGTTCGTGGGTCTGGGTGGGACTCGGATTGCGGACAGCCAGAGCTTAGAGCAGAAGCTCCCTGGGGCTGGTGTGAGGGTGTGACTCAGCTGACCTCAGGGCAAGCGGCTTTCTCACGGGTGCAGTGCTGGCTTCACCTCCCGGGGCGCCAGTTGGACGTGGTACGGTTTTAACTTTTTGATGTTAACGCAGCCGTCACCTGGAATGTCACGCAAGTGGTGGTGGGTGACCTTGCGCGGTGGAGTAGGAGACCCGAGCTGTGCCCCAGACCTTCAGGAGGGGTGGCCTTGCCTTGAGGGCTGCAGCTGAGTCCCTCTGGGAGGCTCTGGACAGCGGAGGGATGTGCTGAACCCGCCCTTGCCCACCTGTGGAAAACTCCTTTGCCCCCTGAGCCCCCCTGTTGGTGGCAAAATTCACCATTTCAAGTTTGCCTCTCCCTGGCCCCTGGTGGGCTTCACGCCCAGCCCTGCTGCCTCAGGTGTCTGCCCGAGTCCAGGTGTCCCCTTGCAACGGGCCCAGTAGGGCCTCATTTTACCTGGACTCCCTCCGTGACAGCCCTGACTCCAGAGAGGGTTCGGGGGGACATTCCCCATGTCTTTTGGGGGACACGGTTCAGCCCATCACAGTGTCTATCCATTTGTGTAGCTCATTCCCCTTAGCATGTTTCCACACTTCACCCAGGTCAGCGTGCGTGTCACTGCTTCATTCCTTTTTAGGATGTGATACCCCGCTGTAAGGGCACACAACAGTTTATCCCCTCATCATTTGATGGACAGCTGGGCCAATTCTTCCTTTTTGCCATTGTGAAGAGTGCTGCTATGAATGTTTGCAAGTTTTTGTTTGGCCTGTTTGCAGTTCTTTAGGTAGATAATCCAGAATGGAACTGCTGGGCCCTGTGCCAAGTCTGTTTTACCTTTTGAGAAGCCACCACACTTTTCTGCAGCAGCTGCACGGTTTTACATTTCCGCCAGCAGCAGATTCTTCTGATCTTCACCATATCTTCTATATTTTTGCTTTGCTCAGCCATCCTAATGGGTGTGAAGTGGTGTCTGGTTTTCATTTGCATTTCCATCCTGACTAATTGAGCATCTTTTCCTGTGCTTATTGGCCATTTGGTCATCTCTGGAGAAACGTCTGTTCAAGGTCTTTGCTGATTTTTCAGTTGGTTTGTCTTTCCGTGGTGATGGCGTAAGAGTTGGCTAGTGCATGGTGTGAGGTGGAGGCCTGTTTAGTTTGCTAGGCTGCTGAAAGCAGATTCCATATAGGGGTTGGCTTAACAATGGGAGTTTATTAGCTTACAGACTTAGACTTTTGAGGCTGAGGAAAATGTCCAAATCAAGGCATTATCAAAGTGATGCTTTCTTCCCGAAGACTGGCTGCCGGTAATCCTTGGTTTCTCTGCCACATGGCAAGGCACATGGCAGCATCTGCTGGTCTCTCCCTTCTCTTCCAGGTTTCCTTGCTTTCAGCTTTTTGCTTCCATGGCTTTTTTTTTTCTTTCTCTTTCTGTATTAATCCCATTATAAAGGGCCCCAATAAGAGGATTTAGGGCCCACCCTGGGCCACCAAAACTGAAGTAGCCTTATCCAAAGGTTCACATCCACAGGAAGGGGGATTCGCTTTCAGAACATGATTTTCTTGGGTACATACAGTTCCAAACCAACACGAGGTCCAAATTCATTCTGTTGCATGTGGATTTTCAGTTGCCCCAGCAACATTTCTTGAAGAGAGTCTTTCTTCATTAAATCGTCCCCGCCTTGTGAAAAACCAATTGGCCATGGGTGTGTGGGTTTATTTCTGGACTCTGAATTTTCTTTCTTTGGTCTATATGTCTGTTCTTATGCCAGCACCACAATTTTATTTACTATAGCTTTGTAATAAGTTTTGAAATCTGGAAGTGTGAGTCCTTGACTTTATTATTCTTATTCAAGATTGGCTATTCATAGTCCCTTGCAGTTCCATAGAACTTTAGGATCTGCTTGTCAGTTTCAAGGGGGGAGAGTATTGGGCTTTTCATAGGGATAGCATTGAATCTGTAGATTGCTTTGGAGAATATTGTTATCTTAACAAAATATTAAGTCTTGAAATCCATGAACTTGGGATGTCTTTCCATTTATTTAGGTCTTCTTTAATTTCTTTCAGCAATGTTTTATGGTTTTCAGTGTGTCTTGCACTTCCTAGTTAAATCTGTTCTCAATGCTATTGTAAGTGAAATTATTTTCATAATTTCCTTTTTGGGTAGTTCATTACTAATGTGTAGAAGTACTACTGATTTTGGGGTGTTTGTTAATCTTTTATCCTGTAACTTTACTGAATCCATTTATTAGCTCTAGTAGTTTTATGTGTATGGATGTGTGGATTCCCTGGATTTTCTATATATATATATATATATAGTATCATATCTAGAGATAGTTTTCCTTCTCCCTTTCCAGTTTGGACATCCCATATTTCTTTGTCTTGCCAAATTGCTCTAAATAGGACTTCTAAGACAATGTTGAATGGCAGTGGTGACAGCAGGCTTCCTTGTTTTGCTGCTGACCTTAGAGGGAAAGCTTCCAATCATCTTAAGTGCCCTTTGTCATATTCAGGAAGTTCCCTTTATTCCTAATCTGTTAGGTTTTTTTTAGCATGAAAGGGTGTCTAACATCATCATATGCCTTTTCTGAATCAATTGAGATGATCATGTTTTTTTTCCCCCCCTTTGTTTTATTAATGCCATGTGTTTATATTGAACCCATTGATAGTAGGTTGAACCATCGATGCATTCCTGGATTAAAAACCACTTGTTAATGGTGTATAATCCTTTTAATGTTCTGTTGGGTTTGGTTTGCTTGTATTTTCGTTAAGGATTTTGCATCTCTACTCATAATGGATATTCATCTGTAGTTTTCTTTACATGTGATGTCCTCATCTGACTGTGGTATCAGGATGATGCTGATGCATTAGGAAGTGTCTGTCCTCTTTTATTTTTTGGAAGATTTTGTGAAGCATTGTTTTTTGTAATTGCCTTTAAATGCCTGAGAGAATTCAGCAGTGAAGCTATCTGGTCTTGGACTTTATTTTTCTTGGGAGGTTTTTGATGATTGATTCAATTTCTTTATCTGTTATAGGTCTGTTGAGATTTTCTATTTCTTCTTGCATCAGTTTTGGTAGTTTATGTGTCCATTTCTTCTAGTTGGCCAAGGAGAGTCAACAGCACAACCCAGGCCCCTGTGGATATCGGAGACAGAAGAACAGACCAGGCTGAGATATGTGCCAGGGCTGGGGCCCGCGGGTGGGGGCATGGAGGCTGGAGCCCCCGCGGGTGGGGGTGCAGCAGCCCTGAGAGAGACACTGCAGTCCTGGATGCAGTTCACACCATCCAGTTCTGAGCCACACCCGCCTCCAGCACCCGGAAATGGACCACTGTGCTCCTCGGGAGTTCCAGAATCGGAGGTTGCTTCCCACTGATCACCTGACGTGCGACCACGACAGAATTCTCAGGATGTGTGCCCTGGGCGTTTCCCGTGAAGAGGTCAGGGTCTCCCGCTACAGGCAGCAAGAGTGCTGGAAGGGGCCCCGGCAAAGAGCACAGCGGCCGATCTGGTGCTCACGGCAGCCCGGCAGTGCCGGGGAAGGCAGCGAGGCCCACAGAGGGCGGGCGCACGCCTGCTGGTGTGGGGGCTGCCAGGGGGCAGGGCCTTTCTGCCCCCCACCTCCGCAGGCCCCCTGCTGCCGTGGGGTGCCCCAGAGCCCCACTGCAGAGCAGTCGTCCTGCGGGCGCCGTGTCCTGTGCAACCCACACTAGGAGTGCGAGCCTGGCGCAGGGCAAGTCGTGCGGCCCTGCCGCCCGGGGCACTCAGGACCGTGGAGGACCGAGAGCGCTGCCATCCTGTGCCCGATGCAGGCTTCTAGGCCAGTCCATTTGTCGAGTGGACGTTAGGCAGCGTGCTAACAACGAGGGTGGGTGCTGGCGCACTGCTGCTCACTCTAAGTCCCACAGAGCCACTTGCTTTCAGAGTCCTGCACACGCCTGTGCCTAGGAGCGATCCCGGCCCTCTAGGGCTGGAACTGCAGCTTTGAAGTTCTCCTTTCCCCCTAACTCCATGAGGTAAGCAGGCACTGGTTTTGTACATTTCTGAAGTGATTTTCACGGACCATTTCTCGGAGGCGTGACCGGCTAAGATTGTGGCCGGGGTCAGTGGGGGGCTTACCCCCTGAGGACATGGACTTGGGGCCCCTGGGCCATGCATCTCCCCCCTCCAACTCCTCCTGGTCTCCTGAAGGCCACATGTCAGCTGCCAGCGTGCACGTCGGCCCCCCGGGACCCAGTGTGGAGGTCATCGCCCAGCAAAGGCCCTTAAACATGGGGGGCTGCACGCGTGCACAGCCAGGGAGGGGGGCCTGTAAGAAGCATCAGCCTCGGCTTAGGGCACCGTCCCAGGGTACCAGAAAGCACGGTCCTTTTCCAGCTCAAGCCACGCAAGCACATGCCACCTTCCAAGAGTGGCAGTTTTCCTCGAAGGTGGATGCCTTACGGGCCGTGGGTGCCTTCAGTTTTGATAATCACCGGCCACCCCTGATGTCACTGCAGCCACGCAGCCTCCCGCCATGCCATGGTCTGGGGTCTCGGGGCCCAGGACGTGCCGCTGGTGCCTTGTGTTCAGTGCACGCGTCCTGTCAGGCCTGAAGGCTCCGGGCTTGGTTTCTGGGCAGAGGTGTGAAAAGAAAGAAAACGGAGCACCCGTGGCCGAGGGATTTAAAATGGTGCTTACTCACAAGCAAATAGCCGATGTCACAAACTGCCTATCTGCAACGCCTCAGTGATGTTCCCCAAAACCCTAAGGCCCTCCGGACACCACAGAGCAAGCCGCCAGGTAAGCAGCACAGCCAGCTGGCTATGCTGGAGGGCGCCGGGAGCAGCCCCGGATCCTCCCACCACAAGCAACCGACACAGCCGTGAAGGGGCCAGTGCAGGACACGATGTGGGCTGCCACCTGATCTGTGCTCCCCGAATTGCAATTCTTTTTTTTTCCCTCAGGTCTTTTTTTAAAATTATATATTTTTTATTTTTTTAAAGATACTTAGATTATACAAATGTCACATAAAAAAATATTCCCATTTGCCCCGCTGCCCACACCTCCCACACTTGCCCGCATTAGCAGCGCCCCTCATCAGGGAGGTGCGTTCACTGCAGTCGATGAGCACGTTTTGGAGCATTGCCCCTGAGCAGGGACTACAGTTCACACGGTACTGTACACTCCCGCACAATTCTCTTAAGTTATGACAAGATATATAATGGCCTGTGTCTGTCATTACAATGTCGTTCAGGACAATTCCCAAGTCCCGGAGATCCCCCTATTACAGCTGTGTTTCCCTCTCCCTAACCCCAGAACCTCCACGGGCACTGCCCCCACCACGATGGTATTTCTTCCATTGCTAGAATCGCAGTAAGTCTGTCGTAGGATACTAGGAAGTCTATCTTAGTCTGTAGTTCGTTTCCCAATCCTGAGGACTCTGGGATGGCGATGCCCACTCCACCATTAACTGAGGGGGGCTTCAGTCCCACACATCCAATGGATGGGGCCCTTGCTTGCCGTTGTCGGCCGAACTGCAATCCTAAGACCCCCAGACACGCCCTGGTTTCCATGCGGCTCAGCTTCCTTCTTGGTCGGCAGGGGCCAGGCGCCCTGCAGGCTTTCAGTACCGGCCCCCGGACTTGCCAGGCCTGCCCGCCATGGAAGTTGGCACCGGGGGTCCTGGCAGCAGCCCTCTGCCCTGGGCCCCCTCAATTCTGATTCTCCTTCTGGTCCGCACCTTGGGTCTAAGAAACTGAAAGAAGGAAATAAACACGCAGGAAACGGGGGGGTGAGGGGAGGAGGGGATGGGAAAGGGGCTGTAGGGAGAGGGTCGGATGAGAACAGGAGTCAGAGCCCCCTGTGCCAGCCTGGGCCTGCCCACTGTGGGGTCTGCAGCCACCCCCCGGCCACTGGTCCTGCCCACCCGCCTGATGCTGTCCCCGGCTGACCGGCTTGACCCTGGATGTCCGTCCTCATTGCGTGGCGAGGCGCGGTGGTCTGCTCGGGGCCCCACCAGCTCACATGGGAGCCAGGGGCCAGCAGGCTCTGGTCCAGGGGCCACTGGCCCGCCGGCCGCCTTGCAGTTTGTTGTCTCACGCACACCGGCACCCCACAGCCCCTGGGGGCCTGTGCACAGGGCTCCGGATCTGCAGGCGGGGAAAAGGAGGCAGATGCCCCCGATCATGACCCAGGCGTGATGACAGGCAGCACCGTTCCTGGGCTGGGGGCTCCCTCCCAGGTGAGGTGGCCAAGCCAGACGGGCCTCCCAGGCGCCAGGTCCCGCGCGTGTGCTGGGCTGTTTGCCTCGGAATCTTCAGACAGGGAAGGAGCAGACAGCCCGCGGCGCGGCCGTGCCCCAGGAGCCGCAGGAAGAGCTGCTGGGATGCCGGCTGCAGGCCCGTGGAGTCGGCCAGCTCCCACGGGAACACCGGCGCTCAGCCAGAGGGCCAGTGATGACGGCCAGGGGCGCACACGCCGCCACGAGGGAGGTGGCCCTTGTCCTGGGGACCCGCCATGGCCTCCAGCGGCGCGGCGGCTGCACAGAAGCCGAGCTTGCCCAGAGCCGTCCCAGATGCTGTTGGGAAGCAGCGACATGGCTGGAGCTGGCTCCCTGCAGAGACCCCGATTCCAGGGACCCCATGGGCCACCGCGTCAGGCTGCACGTGCCGTGCATAGCAGATCTGCCCTTCCCCCCCAGCTGGCGCCCCTGCTCCCACCCCCAGCCGGCGCCGTGCTCACCTGGCCCTGCCGCGGCCATCCGGGACGTCCCACAGCTCTGCGTGCGAGGGTGTGCAAGGGGGTCCGGGCCTCGTCAGGGTTTCGAGCTGGGCCCTGTGCTCCGACCTCTGCCTCTCCAAGTGCACGGTGGAGACCTGCAGCGCGCCTCCCTGGGCCATCCCCAAGAGGCATCTGCACAGACCCAACGCCACCTCTGCCCTCAGTGTCTGCACAGCTGGGCCGCGACGCCCGGCTCTGCCTCGGCCCCTCCTGTGGCGTGGGGGAGCTGGAGGGCCGCGTGTCCTCTGGCCACCGGCCCGGCTCGAGCGCCGCTCAGAACAGGTCCTCGCGAGCTCAGCTCTTTGTTCCCACGGGGACCCAGGAGAGGAGCTTCAGGGAGCACGGACGAGCCAGCGGTGCAGTAAGAGGCTGCTCTTGGGTTCTTGGTCGTCTGCACTTCATTTAAAGAGCTTCCTTCTCTCCCCACCCTTAGGGCCTGTCTTAGCTACTGAATCTTAGCACGTGACTAGGCCCCTTTAGTGTCTAATGGTCAGGGGCTCCCTCATTTAGTTTACTGACAAAAAGGATTTTCCTGTCGTTGACAGCTTTCCCGGCATTAGCCCCGTTGATTCAGCTACTTGAGCTTTGCTCTGAGACGTGCAGCTCCCTCCGAGGGCGCCAGCCCTCTGGCCTCTACGACCCTGTGTTCTCCGTCAGCCCGGCACCTCCCGCCACAGAATGGCATGCCTAACCCTCAGCTGAAGAAAGGGGACCCTGCCCAGAGGCCGCTCATACCCCCCTTCCCTCCCTCCTGACGCCGCTAGCCTTGGTCCGTGTCCCCTTTAACCCTATGGGGGGCTCAAGGACAGGCAGCCGAACCACAGGGGAACAAGGCCTTTGGTACCTTGGCTAAGAGCCCCCAGAGAGTGCCACAGTATCCCCGCCCCTATGCCTGGACAGGGGTACCCCTGGGCACCACTGGGATCTGAGGGGAGTCCCAGGCCCCTCAGGAAGGGCTGTGTGCTGAGCCTACCAAATAGAAACCCTCTAGGACTGGCCTCGTCCTAAGGTCCCAGCCCTTTTGGGGACAGATACCCGAGGCCACCTGGCCACATGCAGCTTTCCCCAGAGTATGCCCCTCTCAGCCCCATCTTGCCATTGCTGCTGACCACAGGTGGAGCCTCCCAGCCCATCTTGCCATTGCTAGTGACCACAGGTGGTGACCACAGATGGACCTGGGAGTTGCACACTGAGATTCACGTTTGTCCTTCCCTTCCTGTATCTGCTCTTCCTCTGGAGACCCCGATGGTCAAGGCAGTCCTTCTGTGGGTGCTCTTAGCACTTTGAGCCATGCCCAGTTCTGCCCCATCACCCTCCACCTTGCTGGACAGGGCCTTAAATGTCAGAGGTCACTCCCTCCCAGCAGCGCTGGTATCCAAAGAAGGTCCAGAGCAAAGCTAAGTTGTCTAAACCAAGCAGGGTTTATAACAGGAATGCAAGGATGGTTCAACATCAGGAAAGCTATCAATGACAATAAAATCCATTTTGTTGATAAAATAAATGAAGGAAATCCTCAGGATCTGTGCTCCCACTTGCCCCTCTGCCCTTCCTTCCTCCCACTTTCTCTGCATGCCCTGCTCTTTGCTCTGTAGACTGTACTGGCCTCTCCCTGAACTTTCCAGAGCCCACAACTTGGCGTCACTTTGGAGATCGTTTGCTTTCCTGTGGCCATCAGTGCCAGCCCTGGTGAAACCACAATTCTGGGACTCTCGTCTTCCCCAGCCCCAGCCACCACTGCCCATGCTGTCCAGGGAAGGTGGACTCCGGCACTGCTCTAACCCACCAGTGGAGAAGCAATTAAGACCTGGCCCACACACCCATTCACTACCATCAGAGAAGAAATTGCGCTAGGCTGGAATTTAGGGGGCACTCAGGAGTCGTGGGCCCCAAAGACAGGAACCAGGAATTTCTTGAGTTTCAGGATTGATGCTTCAGGAAGATGGGGCAAGAAAAGGGAGGTGTGTGGGGTGCTATTGTCCCTGAGTTTGCTGGCCATTCCCTGGAGACAGCATGTGACTTCTCACCCCCTTGTCATGGTGTGACCTAGGAGACAGACAGACAGACAGACTGGGTTTCCCCACCACCTTCGGCTCCTGTAGTCCCCAGATGTTAGCGCTTCCTGACTTTCAGGGAGGGCAATCCTCAGGGCAGACGTAGGGAAGGACAGCTTTGTTTCTGTGAGTGGGGGTGGGGCCGAGCAATCATCCCTCTGCGGAGGGGGGCTCCTCTGTGCCAGTGTGGGAAGGTCCCTCCTCTGCTCCCTCTGTACCCATGATGGTGGAGGGGGGCTGCTCTGTGTCTACTGGGGGACCACTCCTCTGTGTCAGGGGCTCTCCTCTCTTAGGCGGGGGGACTTCTTACTCCTTTTTGTCTATGGGGTGGGAAACCACTCCTCTTTGTTGGGGTCTCTCTTCTGTGTCCATAGGGGGTGCTCCACTATGTTGTGGGGGCTCCCTTGTGTCCATGGGGGCCACCACTCCTCTGTGCCGGGGGCTCTCCTCGGTCTTAGTTGGGGACATGCATTTTGCCCGTAGGGTGGCACGGTGCTGTGACTTAGAAGGGGCACTTTTCTGTGTCTGTGGTGTTGCCCCCAGGCTCTGAATCCAAGGACAAAGCATGAGGGCATGAGCTTCTGTGGCAAAGGCAGAGCCCTTCCAGGAGCGAAGCGTGGTGAGGAAGGTTGGGGTCAGTGCTTGGCCCCCCATTACCTGTTGAAGGCTGAAGGCAGGAAGGTCCCAAGTCGGCCGTGCTGCCATTAGGGGGCAGGAGTTTTCAAGTCGTGGCTTCATTTGTGGCAGAGCAAGAAACTCAGGGCCAGGAGAGAGGGACTCAGCATGGGGTGTGACGGGGGAGGCTTTGTGCGGTGGCCCCATCCCGCAAAAAGGCACCATGGCTCTCTGGGGCCCCGTGCGCCTGCACCCAGGCTGGGCCCAGGTCTGCTCGGACCCCCTAGCCCCTTAGCTGGCCGTTCGCTTCCCCTCCTCTCGCCCCCTCTCCTTCACCCCGCTTCATCCCTCCCTCACTGTCCCTCCTCTCCCCCTCCCTGTTCCCACCCCTCCCCACGCACCCCACGCCTTCTCAGAGCTGGGAGCAGGGAGGTGATGTGATTCCTGGACTAGGGGTTGTGAGGGGCCTTGGGGTTCCATTGCTGCCATGTCGACCGGGGGCACCCATACTTGTCCATTTGGCTTTGGTCGACACGGGGGGGTTTGTCTCCCGTGTGACCTGCCTAGACTGACCTGGAGTTTTATGCTGTTGTTTATCCAGTCAGACCTAGGAAGGTCACCGGAGGCTGTAGGTGGAGCCGGGGAGGGCGTGGAGGGCTCGGGGGTGGGGGAGCCAGGAAGATCTTGGTGGGCTCTGCAGAGCCAGGAAGGGCACAGGCGGCTGCTAATACCAATTCCATGCAGTGGGTTTCCTTAAACAATGGGAAGTTATTGATTCACAATTTTGAAGCTAGGAAAATGCCCCAAATTGAGGCATCAGCATGGTGATGCTTTCACCCAGAAACTGAGGTGTTCTGGGCGTGGCTGCTGGTGGCCCTTGGTCCGTGGCTTTCCTGTCCATGGCAATGCCCTTCGCGCCGCTCCTGGCTTCTCTGGGCCTGCTGACCCCGGCTCCCTCCGTGCTGTGTCTGAACTTCATTCTGCCTATAAAGGACTCCAGGAATGGGATTCAGATCCACCTGGTTCAGGTGGCCCACGCCGTCCACTGAAATCATCTCCACTCGAAGTCCACCACGGTCCACCCCATGGGGATGGGTCCAGATCAACAACGAGCTTTGTTGGGCTTTTACAAATAGAGCTGATATGAACATTTGAGCCCAAGCTTTGGTGGGGCCCTTACGCTTCCCGGGCCGGCAGTGAGAGAAGGGAGCAGAGACGCTCCCAGGCTGGGACTCATTCCACAGGGTCCCTGTGCAGTCCGCCCAGCCTACCCCAGTGCCTCCCAGGAGAAAGGGGGTCCCGGGCCCAGTGGCGAGGGCGGGCGCTTCCTGGGCTGCCCCTGCCAGTAGGGCTCCCTAACCAGTGCTCCCTAGCCATGGTACAGCCTGGCCTGGCGGCATCAGTGGGTCCCCGTGAATCGGGCAAGAATGGACCATCTCGGCCTCCTGGGTGGGGTCTGCAGACGCCAAGCCTGGGGTGCCGGCTTCTGTTGGGTGGGGGCTGCAGTGAGCTTCCCTCCAGGGCTGGGGTCCTTCCCCTACCCCCACAGAGCCTCCCTTCGGTTTCCTCTGGGGTAGTCCTGAGCGGGGAGAAGTAGGCAGAGCCTCCACGATCCCTTCATGTCTTTCTGTCCAGTCTGGACATTTGGAGCTGGCAGGACCAATGAGCCTGGCCTAGACCACTCTGTCGGGTAGGAAGTGGTAGTCACCAAAGGCTGGCATGAAGCAAGGGCCGTGGGTGTTTGAGGGGTGGTCGGAGAGATGGACGGACACTGATGGGAGGGACAGCACAGGCCAGGCATTGCGCTAATCCGGGCATGGACACACAGCCTGAAGCTGGCTCAAGGCCCTGAGACACCGTTACCCAAGCCCCGGTCCAGCCCCAGGAGGAAAGCGGGGAGAGGCGGCGGCGGGTTTGGAGATGATCCAGGGGACTGGTCCAGGCTGTGAACTGCTCTTCTTAGGTGTACAGATTTGAGCTAGAGTGTGGAGACGTGCTCCCTCTATACGCCTTTCAAAGCTGGGCAAAGCTGGCGCAGTTCTGACTCCCAGATCTAGGGGGTTGGGAGCGCGCCCGCCCGCGGCCGGCGGATAGAATTCCAGTCCCCTGTGGAGCGCTCACTGGCCTCTTCCCACCCCCACGTACCCTTTATCAGCTGAGCAGAGCCCACCACCCAGATCAGAGGGCCCGCGCGGGAGCACAGAGGAGAGGGCACTGTCGCGGAGTGCCAGGTAACTGGGTTTCCTGGTGGGTCTGGGAACGGCCACCTCCCCCGTCCACTGACGGGATGTGCTGAGTGACACACTGTCAGAGTCCGTCAGCAGCTGTTGAGGTGCTTTAGGCCGGTTTAGATTTATTAAACTTCCAGAAATGCTTTTCAGCTGCTGGGTCTCTCCCCAGAGTCACGCGTCCATGTCTGCCACCTTTTCTGGAAGCATTTCCAAGATCTCTTTCGACACCATCTCCTCACAGCTCCGCCCCATTCGCCCCATTGATAGACGTGCACCTCCTGCCCCGACTGCGCTCCGCGCTCCAGCGCCTCCCCCTCACCGGGCCGGAGCTTCCCCACGCAGGGTGGATTCCTGCTCTCGTGCACATGCACACACGTGTGCACACTCATGCCTTTCCCCTGTGCACACGTGTGCACAGGTGTTTCCTGCCACCCAGTGACACCTTCGAGGCAGGGGTAAAGCGTGAGCTGCCACAGCCGCGCTGGCCCGGAGGTGGAGCGTGTCCTGGGGAACTGGCAGGGTCTTGGCTTCAAGGAACAGCACCTACCGTCCCCAGGAAAGGCCTCAGGAGGAAGGAAGGGGCCCAAGGGCTACGAAGGGGGGCCGCCTTCGCAGGAGGGCCAGGTGGACTGCACCTGGGCGAGGAGGCCCAGGCAGTGCCAGGATGGTGCAGCCGTTCAGCAACAGCGAAGGGAGTGGAGCAGCCACGCAGTCCAGCGTCTATCTCAGGAGGAGAGAACGGAGCCAGGACTGGCTCGGGATCGCGGAGGGTGGGAGCTGGCGTCGTGGGGTCCTCGACATGGCCCTTCTGTGTGCCTGGCTCTTGGGGTGCTGTGAAGTGTGCCAGTAAATAAGACCAGCTCTGCCCTTGATGCACTCGTGCTCCAGGGCAGGGCAAGCATGGGTGAAGGTGGCGGAGGGTGGGCTGGGCACGGGGCCTCCCTCACCCCACAGGACGCATTCGGCCTGGGGTGGGGGCTATGGACATGGGAGGAGGGCTGGTGGGCAGCCTGCGCAGGAGGCTGAGCTGTGCAGGGCAGGGCCCTTAGACACCTGGCACCTGTGCTGCAGGTGAGCGCAGAGCTCTGTCCATGGCACTGGGTTGCCCCTTAAACCTCATTTCCTTTCAACAATTTAGTTTGAGAGGGAGGGAGGCCTGGGCAGCTTCTCGGCTCAGAGCTGACAGGTTAACACTGAGGTGCTTCCAGGTGTGTGGAATGGGCACGCAGGACCCACCTGGGACGGCAGGCAGGGTCTCCGGAGGCTGTGTGGGGCAGGGGCACGGGGCCTGGCTGCAGGAGCCTGGAGTCCCCATTGCCCACCTGGGGTCAGGGTAAGCCTCATGCTCCCCAAACCAGGCCAGAG
The DNA here is from genome assembly GCA_026826555.1 of Tolypeutes matacus. NCBI lineage: Eukaryota > Metazoa > Chordata > Mammalia > Cingulata > Chlamyphoridae > Tolypeutes > Tolypeutes matacus. The sequence continues at coordinate 93,991 of JAKSZT010054013.1, forward strand.
GGTGGGTGCTCAGAGCTGGGCCTGGATCTACCGGGGGTGTCGGGGGCTCGCACCCGGCCTGGCCCCGAGCCTGGGTGCATGCCACGCCGGCCCCCACCTGGCGAGGCGGGGACTGCAGGCAAGACCACCGCAGGGGACGCAGCCTGAGCCTGCTGCCCACCTGGGTGGGACGATGGCCCTCTCTGTCCCCACCCTTCCTGACCTGCACATGGGCTCCTGTGGCCAGAGCCCACGTCAACGGCTGGTCCCCGCCCCTGCACGCCTTCCAGGCCACGGCCTGGACCACGCTGCTGGCCACGGCCGTCGCCGCCTTCAGGGCCGTCAGCCCTTGCTGCCTGGTGTCTGGAAGCAGGTTGCCTACGGCGTATCCTCTGTTCTGCTGAAGCCCACGGGACCTGCCCTTCCAGAGGGGCTCGGTGGCAAGGGACTCCCAGGCAGTGTACCCACCCACCTGCGCCCCCTCCACCGCGTCCCGCCCACCTGTGCCCCACCCCTCCCCTCCGTCATCTCTCCCAGCTGTGACCCCCCCACAATGTCGTCAGCCTTCGTGTATCCCACTGGCTCAGGGTCCTTGTTAGGGCTGCAAGGACTTGCCCATGCAGGGCGTCCCCTACCCCTGAGGCCATCAGGCCAGCCCTGCTGCTGGAGGGGGGCACTGGGAAGGAATGGGGGCGCCCCGGGGAGCGAAGGCAGCCTCAGACCTGGGCCACTCCAGTTTTTCACAGTGGACTAGCAGTGAGGGGCCCGTTGTCTTGTCTGATGAAGAATGACAGGCTTTAAAAGGAAAGGGTCAAGGCCCTGAAGGCTTCCCATGTGCAGCTAAAGTGTTCGCTCGGCCCCGCAGCCTCTGCCCAGTGCACGAAGCGGTGGCATGGCTGCCCGTCGCTGGCTGCACCTCTTCCCTCAGGCTGATGTGGGCCTGGGAATAGCCATGTCGGGGATCAGTCACCCCTGCCTGGGTGGGAGGGCTTAGCCCCCACACCTGTTGTGGTCCCACCGTGGCGTCCCCGCTGCCAGGCGGGCTCCGTTTCACACCATCCTGGCCTTGGATCCAAAAGCTGCTGCAATGTGGGAGCTCGTGAGGGAGGGAGGTGGGATGGGAGAAGGAGCCTGTGTCTGCCGGGGACAGAAGGAGGGTGCCAAGGCATGGTGCAGGAGTGAGGCGTGGCGCCCTCAAACCTTGGGAGGGTTCTGGAATCTTCCAACCAGCGCATCGCAGGCCTCAATGACCTGCAGCCAGATGTTCTTTGCCTTCAGCTTTGCTGCGGGATCATTTGGCTCTCAAGAAAGGTGGGGAGCGATGTACGGACCCCCAAGAGCTAGTCTCTGGGTGCATGGTCAGCGAGGGAGGCCCGGGCACTTGGAACAACAGAAATTTGTCTCTCCCGGCCCTGATCCCAGAAGTCAGAAATCCAGATGTGCACAGAGCTGCCCCCAAGGCTCTGGGGGGCTCCTTGGTGGCCCTTGGCTGGCAGCTGCCGCACGTCCATCTCCGCCTGCGACCCCCTTGGTGCATCGTCTGCGTTGGCCCTCCTCTTCTCATGAGGACAGCGTCCATGTTGGCTGACCGCCCAGGCGGGCCCAGTCTCTGCCCCCGTGCCACAGCGGGAGCAGGTTGGCATTTACAGTGGCTTCATCACCTAAGGAGCCTCCAGTTCCGAGGCCGTGCAAGTGTGCAAGCCACGGCGCCTCCCGGAGCTGCAGCTGCTGGCGATCAGGCACGAGGCCGCGTCGGCGCCCCTCTCCCCTGTCCTGCAGGCCACGTTCCTCCCAGCTTCTAGCGGTCCGTCTGCAGCTCTCGGAGTCTGGCATTTTTTCTGTCTCTGCAGCTATTGATATTCTCTTTGTGCTCATGTATCATTTTCCTGATTTCCTTTAGTTCTTTGTCCATATTTCCCATTAGCTTCTTGGGTATATTTAGGAACATTTAAAGAATTATTGTCTGGTATATCTCAGTCTGATCCTCATTAATGGTTTCTGATTCTTCACTTTTCTCCTCTGCTGAGGACATAATTTCCCCTTTGTATGTTTTATAATCTTTTGTTGAAACCTGGACATTTTGTTTTAATGTGATATTACAGGAATTTGGACTCTTGCTTTGTCTGTTCCATAATTTGTATCCAGCTAAGCTTTTGACTCAGCTTTCCTTGAATGCAAGGAGCAAACAAGAAAAAACAAAAAAAGTGAAAAAAGAAAACACCTTTCCCAGATTTGCTGAGTGACCTGTGCAATATTTTCCTTCAGGGTTTAGCAGTACAACGAGTTTAGGCAATAGCTCGAGGCCAAAGTATAGGGGTCTAACAATCCTTTCTGCACAAGCCTCTTGTCTTTGCATGTGTGTATGGCCCTAGGAATTCCATCTGCAGGGACACAGATGCCCCCTCTGCCCTAGGAAACAGTCACTTTGTGGCCCCAGGCACTGCACGGTACGTCCTGTGGCCACCAATTGTTGCCTCCCCAAGCATCTGCAGGAGAGCCCTGCGAGCCGCCTTCTACAAGCGGGCGAAGTCTGCGTTGCTCCTCAGCCCCCCACCAGACAGACTGGCCTCCACACGCGTTTTCCGTATGTGCTAGAGGGCAGTCCTGGTCCTCCAGAGCGGGAGCCAGGGGTCCACACTAGAGCGTGGGCTGCTCTGTTTGAGCTGGTGAGAGGATGCTGGAGGGGCCTCACAGACGCCTTGCGATGACCCCTCCCCAGGAGCATGTGCCCTGCCACCGCCACCCTTTACCTGTGTTCTGGAGTTTGAGATGAGTCTGTCCGTCCCTGCTGGTTGCTCTGAAGGGAAGAGGCCCTGAAGCATCTCACTGCCATCTTGACCAGTTACTTCCATTTCACAAGTCTCTGGCCAGTGTTTTTTGTGACCACATGTTGTTATTTCACCTAAACAGTTACATAGCCATGACAAATAGATCTGTGTCCTGTTTCCTGTCCAGGTTTATCCACGGCCAAAAGCAGCATGTAACATCTCCAGCGATGATTCTGGAATTGTCTACTTTTTTTTTTTTTTGCTCTGTAGATAGTTTTATAAATTTGAAGTTATGAGGTGAATTCACATTTGTGATTGTATATCTGCCTGATGAATTGTGAAATGTCTTTTCTCTCTGATACTCCTTTTCTTTGTCTAATAGATCTGATTTTAATGTAGCCACTCCAGGCTTCTTTTGACTTTTTCTTGTATTTTCCTTCCTTTTATTTTCAAGCGCTCAGGGGTCCTTGTATCTGAAGCGTGCCTCCTGCAGACAGCACAGAGCTCTCCTTTCCATCCTTTCTGGCAACCCCGTGAAACAATGTTGCCGTTTGCTTGCCACAGCCGAGAACCTTCGGCAGCGCTAGGCCTCTCTCAGCATCTCCTCTTGTGCAGGTCTTTTGGCAACAAATTCTCTTTGCAAGAAAATGGCTAACCCTCCCATCTCGCAGGATAGTTTTCCTGGATACAGAAAGAAAAATGATCATTTTGGGCAATGTGTAGTCAAAGTAAGTGTGTTGACAACACGGAGACCAGGACAGGGAAGCATAGGAAAGAGGGAGAGCAGGGAGGCGCTGGACAAGGAGCAAGGAACCACGGGGACGCTGGCCGCAGTGCCCAGAGGGGAGAGGGTGTGGGCAGGGGCGGGCGCCGGGACCAGCAGGGCCCACCCTAGGCCACGTGCAGACCACATGGGCAGGGGCTTCAGGGAGAATTTCAGGGCCTCGTGGGGAAGGAATGAAGACACGACCGCACAGAACTGACTGGAAGTGGGTTTCCTCGGAGGCAGGGGCCATTGGAGAGCACCCTCTCACCCCAATGCTCAGAAGGGTCAGACCTGACCCAAACTCTGGTCCGGTCGGCAGCCATGTCCCCATGGGACTGCCCGTCACCTCCTTGTTTCCGCCAAAGTGGGGACCCTGGAGTCGCCCCCACACCTTGGCTTGCTGAGGAGGCTCTGCCGTGGGAGCCAGGCCCCAGGCCTCAGCCCGTGGCAGCACTCGTGGCCAAGGCTCCCAGCCGTGGCAGGAGCAGCGGTTCTGTTTGCTCAGCCTTCATACAGACGGCGCCAGTGGTCAAGTGCTCGTGAGGGGTCGTTGTGCGCTGCCCGAGAGCTCAGTCCTGCCCTGTCTCAGGCCACACGGCAGGGTGGACAGACCTCGGTCCCTAGGCTGTCTGCCTGGACTCCCCTCCCCTGCCTGCTCGCCCCCCCCACCCCGGAATCTCTTCCTGGCTGTTCAGAGGGGTGTGGCATCCATCTGAGCCTGGCCTAACCCTCCCACCCAAATCACCCCAGGAAGGAGGGAGGGGGGAGAGGGAAAGGGGGAGGGGGGAAGGGAGGGGGTGGAAGGAGGGACTGAGGAAAGAAAGGAGGGAAGAGGGGAGGGAGTCCTCACCCAGGGACAGAGAAAGGAGCTGCCTGCAGGCTTAAGTGGACGAGCCCCCAGGCCACAAACACCCCATGGCACGCCTGGGTCACCTGAGAAATGACCGGAGCTGCTCACCAATAGAGGCATTTCCTCGCAGTCTTAGCCGCACCTCGGGGAGCACAGATCAGGTGGCACCCCGACTCGTGCCAGGTCTCTGCGCGTGAGGCAAGGGCTTTTGAGGGAAACGGTGGCCTCAGCTGTCTGTGGCTGGAGGACACTCGGGGCCTCCGGTGTCCTCTAGTTCACCGAGTTCTTCACCGCGGGTTTTCTCTGGAGTCTGGCCGTCCTTGGGGCTCTGAGGAACCCAGCTGCTTGAGGCTGAGCAGCCCGGGGCGGTTTGTGACGTGGACCTGCCTAAGGGTCACGTCCAGAGGGACCTCCGGACCCGTCTTAAGCTCCTCGCTGAAGCGGCTCTGCGTCACTTATCGCTTTCCACTCTGCTCTGAACACCAGCCCACGTGTGCACACGCCCCTGCCCACGCACCCCGTCCCGCACACGCGCTGCCCGCTCGTAGCCTGCGTGCCCCGAGCCCTGCTCGGCCGCCTCGCGCGCTGCCCTCCGGCTGTCCTTCCTTGACCCTGGCAGCTGACCGGCGGGCTGCTCCTGTTCCACTTGTGGCCCACGTCGCGCCGTCTCCGCCGAGCCCAGCACGCGGAACAAGAGCCACCAGGCGCCCGTGCCGCTCTTCGCCGGCTCCAAGCACGCCCATGTCACCCAGAACCAGGGCTGCTGCCTGTGCGCGGCCACCGTGAGTCCGCGGGCCTCAGCGCCGATGCCAACGGGCAGCCCCGGTGCCCACGGCCGCGGTGCCATTGCACCAGGGAGGGGCTGTCGCCTTCGCACACAGCCCCCCAACGGGCGCCTGCTCTCCCTGGTTCGGGACATTGGAGCCCACCCTGCACCCCATGCAGGCTGACGTGCGCCTCCCCCTCCAGGAACCCCCAGGCCCAGCACTGCAGTGCCTGCAATAAGCGCGTCGTGGGCTTCGACCGCGTGGGCAGCGGGGACTACTGGAGAGCCCGGGGCGAGTGGGGCATTAGCGGCGCCACATCTCAAATCACCCGAGGCGGCTGCCGTCAGCCACGAGTGCGCTCATGCAGTCAGCCGGAGAGCGGAAGAGGGGGTGAGCCCAGCACCCAGAGAACACCCCCTTCTCCACTTCAGACCGTCTCCTGGGGAGAGGGCGTCTTTGGTGGCCTCGGGGGAGCCCCTGCTGGACACCTGGACTCCGGCTGCTGAGCCAGGGCGGCCTCACCGAGCCGCAGAAGAGGGCTGGCCAGTCCCACGAGCAGTGTCCACAGCTGGCCTGGCGGCCACACATGGGCCCCGCGAGTGAGCGGAGCTCGAGAGGGAGCCCAGCTGCTTGGCGGGCTCAGTTCGGGCCGTTCCCCGCCTGCCGGAGGGGCGCCATGGACAAGCTTGGCAGAGACGGGAGGTGAGGGCATCCTGGCCAGCCTCCCTGGAATGGAGACCGTGGGCTTGTCTGACGGACCACATGGCGGGGGCTGCACGGCTGCTTCTGACTCGGGGGCTCACGTTTTGACCCTCCATCAGAAGCCTTGTGGAAAGAAATTTCAGAAAGTTCCAGAAAAGAATGGAACCAACTAAAATTTAGGGAAACATATTGGGGAAATATTGAAGGAAGTTTCTGAAACTATTCTGGGGGCAGGAAGGCTACGGGGACATTTCAGTGGCAGGAAGTGCTCCAAGAACTGGGACTTTTAGACGCCTGCTCCCCGCCCCCTCCAATTTGTGCAGCATGGACAGCGATTTGCCCGAGGCGCGCGGCCGTCTCAGGCTCTGGCCTGTCTCCTGCAGTGCTTTTCCAGCTCCGTGGCCTCGGCCGTGGCTGCACTCCTGTGCGTTCTTGTGGACCTGTACTTCGGTGTCCAGTACTTTGTGAACCCACAGGAGCTCCGTACAGACTGCAGATTGGAATGTAGGCTGCTGGGCTCTCCGGGAAGCTTCTGCTGGGGGGAGCTCGTGGGTCTAGGGGTGGCCTCTCAGCCTGACCCTCTGCCCACTTTCTAGGCTCAAGGGCTTCAGCGTGGGAGGGGGTCGACAGGGCAGGTGAAGCCAGAAGGCCCCGGAAGGCCCTGGAACACGCCCCCTTATCTGCAACAGAAGTCGCAGACCCCAGCACATGGCTGCTGTCCCCGCCCGTCCGGTGAGGGCGAGCAGCCCTGCGCTCCTGGGGCAGGGAGCTGCCGTGCTCCTGCTGGACACCACCTGCCTCGTGCTGCTGGACAGCTGCTCCTCTTCCACATCCACCGAGGTGGGTCCTGCCTGCGGCAAACTCTCCATTTCAGCCCTCGGCTCCAGGAGGCCCTGGGCGAACGTCCTTGGTGGCCCCACCTGGCCACAAGGCCTCAGGCACGGGGCGGGATCAGCTAGATGCAGGAGCTCCCGGCGAACCGTCAAGGGCTACAGACAGCAGGCTCCTGGCCACCTCGTCCTCACTGGCGTTTCAGCCTGGACAGCTCAACATTCAGAGCTAAAGCAGCCAGGGCCCAGCAGGGCGTGACCTGCCTGTGGAGGTCAGCAAAGCAATCGCATCTAGGCCAGAGGTGGTGTCCACTGCTGGCCCAGGGCTGCCAGAGGCCTGGGTGGCCACAGGTCAGCGAGAGGCCAGGCCAGGGCCATGGCAGCAAGAGCCGCTACTCGTGGCACTCAGGACGCATCTGTAGGTGTGGGGGGGAGGGGGAGAACTAGCAGCAGCGCCCGCATGGGAGGCCACGAGGGGCACGTGCTGAGCCCAGGACTCAACGTGGAGCAGATTCCAGGGAGAAACCCACCACAAAACCCAGGCCTTGAGCTCACGTCAGCTTCTCAGCTCAGAGGGTCAGGCACCACCTGGACCAGCCGCTCACGAGTGGCTGTAAGTGAGGCTGGGCCGCGTTCCCGCCTGGAGACCCGATGGGGTGGCTCTGCCTCCAGCCCCCCCGTGCCCAGGGCCCCTCCCTGGAGCAGCTCCCAGCAGCACAGGCGCATCAGCTGGGCCCACGCGGAGTGAGGACGGTGCGGGTGAGGGGCGCCTGCGCCTTGGCACCCTCCCACGCCCCCCAGGCTCTCTGGCACCAGCCGGCCTCCTGGGGAGGGGGCAGCATGGGCACGGACTCCGGGGGGGTTGGGGGGCAGCTACACCCCACTACCACATGCTCCTGGCAAGTCCTCAGCCTGTAAGTGGGATTGAGACCCCCAGTGAGGTCACACGCCACTGGCAAGGGCATTTCTCGGGTGGGGGCCAGGCCTGTGCCCTGTCACCCCAAACTCATGCCCACACATGGTCCCGGACACTGGGCTCAGCTGACGTCGACCCTCACCCTCGCCCTTCCCCTTCTTTCCCTTACACCCACTCATATACTTTCTCTTACACTAGAGTGTTTCAAGAATATGAGCACATTTGAGTGTGTGATGAGGGGGCAACGGGGAGAGGGTTCAGCAGCCTCAGGGGGGAAAGCTCCACCCCCCAAGGTGGAGTTTGCTCAGGTACAGTCTGCTCGCCGATGTCTGCTTGACGGGTCCTGGTTATCAGGGGATGGGGCACAGCCCAGGGACCTCGGAGGTCCTGAAGGGCTCCAGCCTGATGCCAACGATCCCGTAGCACCTTGCAGAGGTCAGCACATGCCCAGCTGCCAGTCCCAGCAGACAGCGCACGCACTTCTGTTGCCTGCTCAGAGAAGCGAGGAGCTCCCACGCAGCTGGGACTAGTGACTGGACTTTCCTCTACTAACACTAGTAGTAAAGGGGACTGGGAGCTGCTCCAGGCCACTCCAGAGACGGGGAGTAGACATGCATGGGGTTGTATTTTTCTTTTAAAAGCGTGACTTCACATCGCTATTTCCAGTCCATTTTAACATGGCAAAGTTCCTATTCAACTCCTCTTTGCTCTCTAATGGTACCTCCTGTTCTTTTATACTGTAAGACTCAATTCCTTACGGGCAAATGTTTATGTGATGATAGTTCCAGAATAACATACCAGATGAAAATGAAAAACTACTAAATGGAGCTCAGAATGTTTCTCTGTAGTTCCTTCTACTCTTGGAATGCCCACCCCCAAGTGTGAGCAGCCAAATGCCTAAATTCTAGAGAACTCACTTCCCTTCCTTGTGCAGTGCTATGTGATGACGTACCTGACAGGGGCCCTGGCTAACCGTGAGAAGGGGGGCATTCCACAGCTGGCAGGTCGAGTGCAGTGAAAGAGCAGGCCTTCCGGCCTCATTCACCTTCAGCTCAGTCTCCGAAGTCCTCCAGGAGAGACGCATTTCAGAACCATCAGGTCTGCCTACAAAGATTTAGCTAGAAGTAACCATCAGGATAAGGAGCTATAATATATCAGGTGTAGCATTTAAATGGAAAAGTGTACTTTTTTAATAATCCTTTAAGGAATGCATATTATTTTATAATGTCAATATACACCTCTAAAATTTTGGATCTACAATTTCCACTTTTCAGTCGACAATTACACTATACTAAGAAAATGGAAACTCATCAATACTCATGTAAAAAAAAATTAAGTCAATAGAACTAAATCAGAGAGGATCAAGATGTTGGATTTAACCAAAAAATTACTTAAAATAGCCACTAAATTATAGTCAAAAAACTAAAGGAAAGTATGGTGACAACGGCTTAAAAGTGGGTGACCTCAATAGAGAAGAAAACCTATAGAAAGCAGCCAAATGCAAATTCCACAGCTGAAAAGTACAATAAGCAAAATTAATAATTCAGTGCATGGACCCAAGAGTAAACTGGACATGGCAGAAGAACAGTGGCTTTAGATTAATGAGAATCATCAAATCTGAGGAACAGAGAGAAAAAAAGATTGAAGAAAAGTGAACAGAGCATCAGAGACCTGTGAGTCAATGTCACATGTACCAGCATATTTATAATGGGAGCCCAGAAGTGGAGAGAAGGGGACATAAAAACTATCTGAAGACATAATGAGGCAAAATCCCCCAAATCTGATGGTAAACATTAATATGCAGATCAGAGAAACTCAGTGAAGTCTAAGCAAGTTAAAAACAAAAAGCTTCACACTTAGATAATTCATGGCCAACTTACGGAAAGCCCCAGAAAATGCGGACGTCTTGAAGCAGAGGGAGCGTCAGAGAGGCCGTTACGTGGCTGGGGGCCCGACACCCTAGAAACCGGGGGAGAAGGCGGAGCGGCTCGCGCAGCTCTCGACCAAGGCGTGGCAGTGGCTGCAAGAAGCTGCCAGGGGGCACCCAGGGGACGTGACGCTTCGCGCAGCCAGGCATTCGGGGAAGGAGGCTGGGAGCAAAAGGGGAATTCGTGGGAAACTGGTGGCATCCGTCGTAAGCCTGTGGCTGCGGTCGCCGTGCTCGACGGCGCCACGGAAACGAAGCACTAACATCAGGGGTGAAGGGAGCGCTGGACTCTGGACTTTCTGTCCAGATTGTAGTTTCTTTCCTGTGACCTTATTTTGAATTAAAGGATTTTTATTTAAAAATATGGGTGACATAAAGACATTCCCAGATAAACAAAACAGTGAGAATTTGCTGCACAACCTGCCCTGTAAGAAATACCGCAGGAGCCCTTTCTGACTGAGAGGAATCGACGCCAACAGGTAGCAGAGGAACTGAAGGCCTGACTGGTGGTGGGGAGCCTCACCCTCCAGAATCCGGCTCCCGATCCCTCCCCCTGCGGGCGGCAGCCGAACGAACAGGACCCTTTGCTGAGGTGACTTCGGGCGAGCTGTGGCCCAGGATGGGTCTTAATCTATGGGTGAAGGCTTGGAGGGAAGGCCATGAGAGAGAGCCACTGGGAGACGCCAGAGCTGAACATCAGAGGAGCCCAGAGGAGGAGGGAGAGGCCACGAGAGGCCGCCATGGGCTTTGCCAGCCAGCCCAGACGCCGCTGTCTTTAGGAGGAAAGCATCACCTTGAGGGCCCTTGATTTGGATTTCTCCTGGCTTCAAAACAATGAGCCAGCAAATGCCCAGTGTTTAAGACGGCTGACTGCAGGGTGCTTGGTCCTTGCTCTAGCAAGGAGGAACCTGAAGCAGCGGCACCTTCAAAGGACTGTGTGTGTGTATTCGCTTTTCTTTATAACTGAAAATGCAGAAGGTGCCATTACTCAAAAGTAATAGTGGACTTTGATTTTGTGTAAGAATCAGCCCAATGTCAACAACAGCCTTTCTCAGTTTATGAATTTGCCTTTTCCCCCCACAGCACAAGGACGAGAACTTGAGTTCTTCTGATCACAGGCAAGTTTGTAAGTTTACTGGAACTCTCTTAAAAAGCTATGTTCTCTTCCTAACTCAAATTAATAGGAACTAATCCCCTGAAGATGGGCTGCTAATGGTGTGCTGACACGGAAGAGAAAGGGAGCTGTTCAGTGGTGCTGTGAGCCTCGGCCATTCACTCCTCCGATTTGCGCTTATTTGACAAAGGTCCAGGAACTCTCATCTCCCTTCTTCCCACCTCACCTCTGTCCTGAAGCGGGGCAAGAAGGCATCGCTCGGAGTCTTCCGTGCCCCTCTGCCTCCACCCACACAGGTGCGAATGCCCTTTCTGTGGTCCCTGCAGGGGCCTGGGCCCCCAGCGCCCGGGGGCCTGGGGGTCCTCAGGGGCTCCGTCAGCCACACCTGCCGCCAGCGGAGGGCAGAAGCGCTGCACAAACGCCAGTCCACAGCTCTGCCTCCCCCGCGGCCCATTCGAAAGGCCGTGAGCCCTCGTCCCTGCCCGGAGGGGACGGGGCCGCGCAGCCTCCCTTCCGGGGCAGCAGGAGGCGGCTCTCCCACTGCCTGCCGCGCCTTTAGGGCAGAGAAAGCTGCTTCTAGGACCTTCCATGCTTTGAGTGCTTCGCTCCTGACCCGCTGCTCTCTGACCCCAACAACCTTTCAGTAGAAACAGGCTAAAATAAAAATTGAGAAACGTTAAAGAAAGTGAGTCTCCCTGGACAGATTCACCCCCACACACACACGCACACATGTGCACACACAGAGCATGTACAGACATGACAGTGCACACACACTCCTGTGCACACGGGCGCTGGCATGCTCACACACATGCACCCCTTTCACCCCTCGCCCCCGCTGACAATGTCCCCTGCACACACCCCTGCCGGGAGCCCGGCCTGGACAGCCCCTTCCCCTCCGCAGCGCTGCTTTCCCTTTCCCAGCCCGGGGCCTGGACCCCTGCCCCACATTTAGATCGGAAGGACCTTAAAGGCCCCCTACTTCTTAGCAATGACAGTCGTGATACCTTTCAGGGTTGGCTACACCGAGAGGCTGTGGGGACCCCGTACCCGACTTCTAGGGCCAAGCCTGCGGTGGCCGCTGTCGGCCTCTTCTGGAGCCAGAATGGCTCGAGGTTATGCCAGGGCCCCGTGGGGGCGACGCGAATCGCCCGCTGCTCCGTGTGGGGAGGTTTGTGTCGCCTCCGTGGGCATCTTTCTGATGGTCCTGCTGGCACCCGCACTGGGAGGGTCCCAGCTGTGAGGGCCCATCAGAGGAAGGGGTGGCGACACCGGCCGGGCGAGGCACACTGGCCGAGGGCGTCCTGCACGGACAGGTGCTCCCGCCCGCTTCTCGGGGCGCCGCCCTCAGTTCACACCACCAGGAGCTGGCAGGGATTTGCTCGTGCCCGTCACCAGGGGGATGCGGTAGGCGGCGAGCTGCGCCCACGTCCCACCACCCAGTTTCTGTGGCCGGAGTCCGGCCATGGTCTCACCAGGCCAAGGTCCTCAGAGCTGCGTTCCCCCCCGGCGCCGCTGGGTGGGGCGCTTCTCGGCTCTCAGGTGGACAGACTCAGTGCGTTCTCCTGCTTTCCATTCGGTGCCTCCAGCCTGGGGCCAGGGCGAGGGCAGCGCCGTCCAGCCCGTGCTCCCGGGCTTCCTCCTCTTCCTGCCTCTGCTTCTGCAGCCTGCGCTGACCGCACTGGACTGCACCTCTTTAGAATGTTCCAGCACAGGAAGTAGTCAGCCTGCGGCAGTTTAACTGCCAACTGCCCCTTCCCAGCTCCTGCCCTCTGCCTCTTGCCTTCCAGCTGACGGCCCCCATGTGACCCGCGGCCGCCGACCCTGACCCACACGGTGGCCTGCGCCCCTGCCATTACCCGGGTTTAGCCCTAAGAGTCTTCTGGCTGCCAAGTCCAGGGTTTTGGCCGGCCGACCTCACCGCTGACTGAGAGCCCCAGTGCCACCCTGCAGCCGCGTTGCCGCTGCTCCCGCTTGCCCCCGGCCTCCTCACCGAGGAGGCCACCGCGAGGCCCTCTGGCTCATTCGGCCGAGCATGCCATTCTCTGTGCTAAACTCACACAGGAGGAGCCAGCACTCTCACCCACAGGTCATGCCTCTGCCCACTTGACAAGGGCTGGGCCGAGAGCCCCCCAGGCGGGGGCTCCTCTGACTCCGAAGGCCCCTGTTGCCCTTGTTTCCCTCCACGGCAGCCTGGATTCCCGAATGCTTCTCTCTGCAGATGGCAGTGGAGCTGCAGCGGGAACCAGGGTCTTGCAGCAGGGGTGACGGACACGACAGCGCGGCCTCAGGTAAGACTTCTGCCGCCTGGGTCATGTTGAGATCTATCCAAGTCTGATTCTCTAACGGGTGAAAATACTTCCTCAAGGTGGAAAGTCACCAGTGGAAGCCCAGGGCTAGGGCACTGGTCGTTTCCTTGTCTCTTGAGGCCAGTGGTAACCCTGAAACGCCACCAACGCTGTGGCCATCTCGAAAGGCACGCGCTGCAGGTGGGCTCGGAACCCCAAGGCGGATGTGTGTGGGCTGCAGACGGCTCCTTCCCCCTCATCTGAAGGCCCTGCTCAGGAAGGCTGCGCGAGCAAATGGTGAACAGAGCCTCCAGCCCACCTCCCCAGCTCTCCAGACCCTCGGGAGGATCTATGGAATGTACTGAAAAGTAACTCTGGGAGTAGAGAGCAACTGCTGCCAGAACCCGGGAGCAATGTCAGTGTCAGGCCAGGGGAATTAGGTGTCGTGCACATGTATGCGCTGGGAAGGGACACTGCAAATGCTCAGAGGAAGGGCAGCCCTGTGGCAGTGGCTCTCTGGGAAAACAGTGTTTGGGAAGTGTGTTGTGGGGCCTCAAGGAAGTGGCAAGCAAACCTTTAAGTGGAAAAGGAGCTGGAATGAGCCAATACATCTCCCAAGATTAAAGGGCAGATGAGGGATATGGAAAGAGGGTAAGAAATGGAGATGATGGAGCACACATAAAATCTTTAGAGGAGAGAACTTGTGCAGATGGATGCTGCAAGACTTTGTCCCCGTGGTTTCAGGACACACTGGAGGAGACAAGTTGAGCTCAGAACTTGCACAGAACAGCTCCTTATCCCACGCACCTGCTCCTCCACCCTCCCCCTGTGTGATGGTGAAAGAGCTGAAAAGCCCGAGGGATGGAGAGGGGAGCTGGACCCCAGGCTGAGAACCCTCAGCCACCCACCCACCAACAGAGATCACCAGTTGCCACTTCCTAATGGACCAAAGGCCAGGCTCAAATCAGGCGTTTGACTCATGATTGAAACAAAAAACTCAGTGTCTCCTACTGAAGCTCAGACTCAGTCAACCACACCCTGTCTGCAGAAGCTACAGGTTATCTCAGGGGAAATCTTTCATCGTTTGCACATCATGCTACTTCCAGGGTGCTTTTGAAAAGGCTTAGCCTCAAAATTCACCCCTCTTTTTTCTTAAGAGGTACTGGGGATTGAACCCAGGACGTCGCACATGGGAAGCCGGCGCTCAACACTGAGCTACATCCGCTTCCCAATAAGAGTTGTTTGTTTTCATATCTCTGTTCTTAGGAGACATCAGGGATTGAACCAGGGACTTCCTGTATGGGAAGCGGGTGTCAACCACTTGAGCCCTATCCACTTTCCTACCACATTGTAATTTAAACGTGAATGTTTCCTGTGACAATGTCTTGCAATTGTGTATCACTTTCTAGCCTCAAGCCCAGGTCTTGAGTGTGTAATCTTCTTCTTTGCCTGGTACACATGGTACTGGAGCCAACAACTGCTACTCCTAGGCAAGGAGATGAAGGCACAGAAAGCTCGTTTGATTTTTACATAATTCTGGAATGGTTTTAAGGTGGGTTTTAAGGAACGTAAAGTACAAACAGATAAATGAAAAGAAAACTGAAAGATTAGTGAAATGCAGGCAAGAGCTTGCAGATTCCAGTCAAATGACAGGCTGGTCACTGCAATCGGCCATTATTTGGAAAAGAAGCGAGCTCCACGCAGGAGCGTGTGTGTGCTTATGCGGGCATAAGCTTCTTGAAAGTGCCGTGAAGCTGGCAAGACAGTCCGGGCTCCTCGGGCAGGGACTGAAACCGAGCGGCCCTTCAGCTGGCCTTTGCTCTGAGGACATTTTCCAGACGTGGCAAACTGGGGCTTGGGTTTTGTTAGGTTCACAGCAGATGGCAAGAGAAGACTGAGGTCAGACTCCAGACAAAATGGTAGGTAGGCCATCGGTAACCTTCTCCCCATACACCTGGAGCCCCAAGTGGCCATGCCCTCATTAAAGTGGTGAGCTAGGGAAACAGCGCCCAGAGCACTCAGGGATCGTCAGCTCTCTCAAACCTGGGAGATGAAAGGAAGAGAGAAAAATGACTCTGGAGTGTTTGGAACCACAGGCTGAGAGAGCGTCCCCAAAATGCTCCAGCTGAGAATTTAAAGGATTCTGGACTGGTGTGATAAGTGCCCAGGAGAATTCCCCTCTGAGGAATCAATGTTCACCCCAGTCCTCTAAGGCTTTTCACAAATAAAAGAAAAATGAAGAGCTCCCAATAAAATAGGAGAACACGTGGAAACAAATTGCTGTGAGAAAGAACAGAAAGTAATGCAGATATGTTCAAAGACTTGAGATATTGGATTAGCCAATCAAAATATAAACTAACTCTGATTATTTTGATTAAAGAAATAAAAGACAAAGTTGAAAATATCTTAAGGAAACAGAAATGTATAACAAGTGAAGAGTATATATGGATTTTAGTCCATCATATATCAAAGCTGGCTTGTCTTCACTCAGGGCACCATAGGGATGGGTCGGCTGTCCGTTAGTGCCTTCTGATTTTTGTGGAGCCAAATACTTACAAAGCAGCTGGTGATTCCAGATTAAGAAAATGTATCTGTGAGGGGAAAAAAAACAATGGGGATTTTAAATTTTAAAATTTTAAAACATGGGGATATAGTTAATAGAGAACCTTTTGATTGTGATGGCTCTGACCTAGGCTGTGAAAGAAAGAGCTGTAGTAAATAGATTCTAGGAGTTACTGAAACACTGAACTGTAAAGTCATTCATATGCAAGTGGTTTTACTCTGTTTCTACCCCTACCCCATGTGTTTGTTCATATTTCAGGGCAATTTTTAAAATATCGTTTTCTTTGCAGCATGAATGTAGATGATTCTTCAAATTAAAGATGGAAACTGACTTTTCTCACTAGAAGTGGTCTTCTAGAATCAACTTGTAAAAATATAAGAGTCAGCAAAGGAAAGTAAAATACTTTTTCTGCTGTCATTCTTAGATCCCCTCCTAGATTGTAAGCTCCATGAAAGCAGGGTACCTTTCTATTCCCAAATGCCTGACCCAGAATAAATCTTCAAAAAATATTTGAAGTAAAATGAATTGAATTCTCCCATTGATATATATCTATATATTTTAAACTTCCTGGAAAACCATTTTAGTTTTGTTTCAGCAAGACACTTAGATGGAATAACTGGGACTTAAGTTCTGATGTAAAATGTATACATAGGTATATTAAACAATTTGGGTAACTAAAAAAAAAAAAAAAAGAGTATATATGAAGAAAAACCAAACATCACTGAAATTAAAAAAAAAAAACACCTTGATTGATGAATTTAACTGATTAGACACAGTTGAAAGTGAATCCGTAAACTGGAAACTAGTGTTGAAGTTAAGTAGATACAGAGAAAAAGAAATGCAGATTATGAAGGGAAGCCAATGAGGACAGAGTATGAAGTGTATGCTATGTTTAATCAGAGTCCCAGGAGGCGCTATTTGAAGAGACGATGGCTGGGAATTTCTCAGCGCCGTTGGAAGACACCTACCTATCTAGGAAAGAGTAAATAAATGTCTAAAGTCATCATAATTAAACTACCAGACACCTGACATGAAGAAAATAGATATTTTGAATATCCAGTGATAAAATACAGATTAACTTTGAGGTAGTTACTGGTTAGTTAATTTCACGTTAATGGAGCCAGAGCAGAATAGAATCATACCTTCAGTATTTGGGGGAAATATCAGTTTAGGATTCTATACACAGCTGTGGTGTCTTTTAAGAATGAGGTTGAAATAGACATTTTAAAAGAAATGTTAGAAAATGAAAAACATACCATTTACAATAGCTTGAAAATGTAAACTGCCTAGGAATAAACCTAACAAATTATGTGCAAGACTCTTTTAGCAAAAATTAGGAAAATTAGAGACGTTTAAGAACACGTAAACAAAGGAAGCAGCGTACAACGTCCATGGACTGTTAGAGGTAATTGTAAGGACTCTCATTTCCCAGAGAGGGTCATGCAAACTCCAACAAACCCCTGAAGGCTGTGTGTGTGACCTGAAAACTGACTGTAAAATACATATAGCACTGCTTAGGGTCAAGAATAGCCAAGGCACTCTTGAAGGAAAAGGGCAATAAGGGAAGACTTGCCTTACCAGGGATCAACCTTCTTACCACACTGTAGTAAGTAAAGACAATGTGGGTTTGGGGCCAGAATAGACACAGAGCAGCCGCGATGGATAAGAGGTGCCAGGGACAAGTCCATGAACGTACGGAAACTTCTTATCTGACAGTGTGATTAATTACCACGTGCTGGAGATGGGGAAATTTTCCAACAAATGTTGCTGGAACAATTTGGCACACGTCAGAAAAACATGAATTGAACTCCTGTATTAGATTAGGAGAAGAATCGATATCTCTCAAGCATAACTGGTAAAGGACTGGTATCCAGAATACATAAAGAATTATGACACAAGAGGAAACACTAGATGAGTGACTGAATTGGCCCATCACAAAACAGGAAACCCGAAAGGCAAAGATCACATGAAAAGTGCTAAACAATTTACACCATTGTATATGGTTATCAAAAATGTAGATCTTGCCGGACTACATCCCGTCCGGGAGGGGGCAATGGATCGCACGTCCTCTGCTGGAAACGCTTTTCCATGGCCTTAAAGGTGGACATGAGCCCACCCTAGGAGCCGGCATCTCATTCCCAGGTGCATAAACCAGGGGATTCCCGCCTGAGCACCAGGAGAGGAGAGAGGCAACATCCACAGCAGCACTGCCCATCGTAGCCTCGACTGGGAAAGATGAAAACGCCCTCGCGGGAGGGACTGGACACGCAAACGGTGGCACCTCCGCGTGAACACGAGGGACGGACAGCGGGGCACTCGCACATAATCCCGTCACTCTCTGGTTTCCTTATGGTGAAACGTGCCATGCACGCAGGGCGGGGAACTCTCGTGAACACTGAAGAAAACACCTATGTCGGGGGCCGCTCGTTCCAGGTGTGGACAGCTGGCACGCCTGCGGTGCCCGTGCTCACGGGGCTGAGGGGCCTGGGACCCGGCGGTGGGGGGCGGCTCCGTGTCTGAGCCCAGGTGCCTTGGCAGAGCGCAGCTGCCCCCTCCGGCAGAGGGCCGGCAGCCATCCTCGTTCCCCCTGCCCAGGTGCCGGGGTGCTCCCCCAGCACTGGTCCTAGTCCCAGTGGGTGGGCCCCACCTGTGCCCGAGGCCTCGGGGGCCGAGGGCCGCGCCCCACGTCTGCGCCCTTCCCCGCTTGCTTCGCTCTGCAGGAGGCGAGCTGCCCTTGCCGGCTCTCCCGCTGTCGAGGGCTGCGTGGACCCGGCAAGTCTCCCATCTCACCTGTCCCATACCTGAACGGGCCCCCGAGGCGGCTCTGGCTGGCGCTCTCGCCGGGCCCCCCTCGCGCCTGGCCTGCCCCGCTCGCAGTCAGCCCTCCTGCTCCCACCGCTGTGGGCTGGACCCCCACCACAGCCCACGTGCACCCTGGGACAGGGTGCTTGGCGTTTCGGAGCCTCAGCATCCTCACCCATGCAACGCACGCTGGGAGTGACATGTCGGGCCGCGTCAGAGCACTTTCCCGGAGGGGGTGAGGGCGCCCCTGTCCCCAGGCACCTGCCTTCTGTGCCGCCTTCCCTTTCCAGGTGGCCCTGTCAACAGGAGATAGCTCTGCGTCTAGGTCTGCGTCCGTCGCTGCGTACACGCCTGTCTCTACCTCTGCCTGTGCCCGTGTTTATGAGCGTCTGTCTGTCTCGGTCTCCACGGCTCTACATCCACGGCCACATCTACGTGTCTATCTCTCTGCCCATTTCTATGGCTGTCTGTGTGTGCTCTTTGTCTGTTTCTGTCTGTTTTTATCTCTGTGTCTGTAACTATCTGTCAGTCTGTGTCTCTGTCTACCTATTCGTCTAGCTCTGCCCACTCTTTACGTGTACATGTCTGTCTCTATGTCTACATCTACCCCATCTATACGGCCATCTGTCTATAAATTCATATTTGTCTTACTCTACGTCCAGGTCTTTTTCTCTGTGTCTGTCTACTCCACATCTATAAATCATCGACCCATAAAGAGGGCTTTAAGAAAAAAAAGACAAGACTCACGGTTGAGGGGCCCTCAAGTGCACGGCTTGTAGGCCAGAGCAGCGGCCGGAAGACTCGGGAGGTGACGCTGCCGCCCTGAAGAAGATTCTTTTTTCTGGGAAGCCTAACTTCTCTGCTTTTAGGTCTTCATCTGATTTTTGCCGCCGTGTTATGAGGGTGTTCTTTATGAAAGTGGACTGATTATGGCTGCTGAGCACATCCACAGGACACCTTCCCGGCCACGCCCAGGCAGAGGTGGGTCAAACAACGGGCCCCACGGCCCAGCCACGTCGGCACATGAATTCCAGGCCCTTCCTCTACAAGGGAAGTGCTCTCCAGAGGGGACCTGCCACAAAGCCTCCACGTGCCGCCCCTGCTCTGTCTCCCCTGACCAGCTCCCCCCGGGTACCCCGCTTCTCACAGCACCCTTCCAGGCTGAAAGCTCCTGCCTGCTGGGAAGCCCAGAGCCACCTCTCTGCCTCCTGTTCCTGCGTTCCCAACCCCTCTCGTCACCCCACCAACTCTTCTCCCCTGGCCTCCATGGGTGGGCTTCCTCTCAGGCTTACCAGCTGCACTCGGGCTCCTGCCCCCCACCCTCCTCGAGCCTGCAGAGACCCAGTTCTCCAAGTCCTGCTGCTGGAACTCCCAGAACCCTACTCCCTCGACACTGGGTGGTGGCACCTGCGTGGCTGTGGCCCTGGGCTCACAGAAGGCCCTCGAAGCCCACACTGGCAACACTGGCCGAAGGAACCAGGTCCACACCTGGACCCAACCTTCAAGGGAGGGTGAGCTTCTAGCCTCTCAAAGGGAGGTGGTCTCTGGCCTCTCCAAACACATGAGCTGGAGAATTCCCCAACTAGAGAACAGGATCAGAAGCTGGGCATCCCACAACAAATGACATAGAGAATGACAGGTCCTACATGCCAGGCTTGAGCTGGACAGTGTGGGTACAACTTTGGGCCATCTTCAACTTGGGGGTCATGAACATAGGACAGGTTTTAGGAAAAGAGAATCCAAAAAAGGACAACAAGGCTGTACAGTGAACTTCTTACTGCAAGATACATACTCTTGCATAAAAAGGTATTTTTATTACATTCTGGATTCACAGAGATGAGAAAGTCCTCCAGAGGCTGGAAAAAGCAAGTGAGTTTAGGAGTGATGTCCTGGTTTGAGTCTTTTGTGGACACCAAAAAACATGTTCTCAAGGTAACCCACTGCTGCTCATGTCAGCTTATTTATGCAGGACCTTTTGGTTGGCTTCAGGTAAAGGACCTTTGGTTAGATCACTTCATCTGAGGGATTCTGTTTAGATTGCAGGACCCAGGGTCGGTCAGATTCCTTTTACTGGAGCTTTATATAAACGGAACACAGAGAAAGAGAGCTGCCATTTCACCCTGCCATGCAAGAGAGGACTCCAGGATCACCTACATCTGCAGAAAGACAGAGAAACCCTGAGAGGCTGAGAAGTAGGCCAGAGGCTGGGAGGCAATGGAGCAGGCAAAGCTGGAGCAGCGCAGTCCCAAGAAGCTAGGCCCTTGAAGTAGCATGAAGTTAAGAGACAGGCCCAGAGGAGAAGGGAGAGCGAAGCGGGCTGCCATAATGTCCTGCCATGTGCTTGATAACTCTCAGCTGCAATTCTGTGAGGCAGCATCTCTGAAGATGCCTTGATTTGGATATTTTCATAGCCTCAGAAATGTAAACTTGTACCCTAATAAATTCCATTATGAAATTCAATCCATTTCTGGTATATTGCATTGGCACTCTTACAAAGCTAAAACAAGTGGCGAACATCCATGAAAGATGAGGCTTCAATGAAACAAGGCCTTGAGCCAAAAGCAAGGTGGGAAAGCTGAGTGCGAGGTCCCAAGATTAATATGGAAACTCTGAGAGGGAACTGAAGTAGTGTCAGGTTAGCAGAGCCTCTGACTCCTGGCAGAAATAAACTGAAATGAAGTGGTCTTAGTTAAGAAGTTATGCACTTTGGTTTTAGGTCAACCCATATCAGTATACAAAGATCACTAAGAAAGCAAAACACTGCGAGTGAGAGAAGAACAGTAACTCATTAAGACCCTCCGAAACTTCGGATTTGAGATTCCAAAGACAGAATACTAAATAGCATACACGAAACTGTGAAGATGAGATGGAGTCACAAAAATATGCAAAAAGAGGATATTAAAATAGGAAGATAAGTAAAAAAAGCCAAACAGAATTTTTAGAGATTAAAAAAAAAAAAAAAAAAAAAGCTTGCTAAAATAAACTTAGCAGATAGTTAAACACACCAGACACATCTGATTAGAGAATTAGTGAGCGGGAAGATAATCTGAAAAAGCTACTCCCAATGCAGCAGAGAGCATGAGAACTGGGAAATACGGAACACGCTAACAGAGATACAGGATAGAATTAGGTGATGTGTGTCTAATTGGAGTGCAGGGAGAAGAGACTAAAGAGTAAGCAAGAAAGAAGCACTGAAAGAGGTAACGCTGAGGAGTTTCAAGAACAACCAAGAGACATGAATCCACAGGTGAAGGCTGCATAGTGTATAAGGAGCTGCAAAAACAAAAATGCCCTGTACCTAGACGCCTTGTAGGGAAAGGCGGAACACCAAACACAAGCAGACCTCAACAACAACGAGAAAGAAGCGACAGGTGATCACCTACAGAGGAACGAGGACCGCGGGATTCTCAGCTCTAACACGAGAAGACAGGAAAATCACATCCTCAAAGTGGGACAGAAAATATCTGTTAGCCTAGACTTGTGTACCCAGCAGCACTATCTTTAGGGGAAAGAGCAAAATAAAGACATTTAAGATGAATAAGAGCTGAGCTTATCACCAAAAAACCTACCCCAACGGGACTTTGAAAAGATATAAACAAGGAAAATATGTATAACAACATTAACAGAATCCAAATGGAATATTTCAGAAATCCACCCTCATTCATGGGAGTTTTCATCACAACTCTCTCAATTATTATTAGGTCAAGAAGACAAAAAAGTAAGTTTGAAAATATAGAATTGAACAACAAAATTTCAAAAACAGAATTAACAAGAAACCCCAATTAATAAGATTGATTTATGGAACACCTGCAGAATCTTGGACCGATTATTAGAAAATGTGCATTCCTGCCAGGCACACATGGAACTTCCCAGAACAGAGAATGCCCTACTCTTCACAAGTCTCAAACAACCAGCATCACACGGAGCAGTTTCTTTCTCCTTACACACCGTATCTGTTTATCCTGGATGCTCTTGAGATTTTCTATTTTTCACCTGTTGTGAGCCATTTGTTTAGGATGTGTCGTAGTGTAATTTTCCTTAGGGCTCTTGTGGTGGGGGGTTGCTAAGCGCCTTGCATCTGTGGTTTTATAGTTCACATCAAATTTGGAAACATATTGACCATTATAACTTCCAGCACCCCTTCTCCCTATTTTCTCCACTGCTCGCAAAATCTGACAATCAGACAGACATATTTGGGGATTCAAATAACCAGATCTGATCACACTACACACACCACATATACACTTGCACACACTATGTGCATACACACGAACACACACATTCAGACCTGTACACACATACAGATGCACACAACGCACACCATACACCTCACACGTACGTATGCACAATGTTCGTGCACACTCAAGCATGCACACAACAGGCACACACGTGTGCATAGCACACGCCAACATGCACACACATTAGCACATGTGCACTCACAGACCCAAGTGCACAAGTGTGCACGCATGCATGCTCATGCACATATCATACACTGTACACACAAATGCACACACCCCCACACTCAAATGTACACCCACGTGCAAGCACACACATGTACAGCCACACACAAACACCTCTGTAGACATTGAAGCAGGCGATGCCCTGTGGGACACACATCAACCCCCATCGCCCACACCAGGCACTCGTGGTCTTGCTGCTTGGGTGCCCAGTCACCGCACTGACCGCCGTTCCAGAGAGGTCAGCCCAGGCAGCAGCTTGCCCCAGCCTGGGGCCCACGCAGCACCTGCACCAGGCCATACCCCACCCCGTGATGCCCAGTGCGGCCTCTCCTCTCGGTGACGTCTATGGACCTCTGCAACACCCCACTAGGGCGCCCTGCCGGACTCAGCTCAGGGCAGCGCCAACACCCCGAATCCTCGCTACGGCGAAAGGGGCAGGGATGGGGTCTCAGACCGGAAGCTGTGACGGCGTCCAGGGAGGGGCGCAGCGAACCGGCAGTGGCTCCACACCAAAGGGTCTGCGGCGCCCACCGCACCAGAAGCGCCTGGTCAGGTAACAGACGCGGACTCCAGGCCCCACCCGCCCACGGAACAAGGGCACTGGGACGGGCGCCCAGGGTGCCCTGAGGAGTGCGTGGGCGAGGCCCCTGCAGACGCACCAGGGCCCCAAGGAAGAGCTGCAGGAGCAGGTACAGGAAGCAGGCAGCAGCCAGGGCAGCAGAGGCTCTGCGGGCTCGCGGGGGGCAAGGCCCCCGCAAGGCCCCGGCGCGCTCAGCTCCGCGTGGTGGTGGGTGTCACGGCCTGCAGCTGCATGCATGCCAGGGCCCCCAGGAGGAAGCTGAGCAAACCTGAGCCTGCCGAGGGCTGGGGATTCAGGATCCCCGAGGGGCGCTGGGAGGCAGGGGCCGTGGGCTGCACAGTGCTGCGGACGGCAGAAGGATGTCCACTCCCTCACAGGCCAGTTCCAGCGGCCTGGCTTCTCTAGGGACTGTCCCGACCCCACCCCATCACACACACTGGACGGCCTCGCTGACCCGTCCACATCCCCGTCCCCAGGACTTTGCCCTCCCATCAAATTCCCACCACTCTCCCAGGATGCTGGTCTCGGGTGGGGGGCAGACATCCTGTCCTGCCCTCCTCCGCGGCAGGGCGGCCTCCTGCTGGCTCTGCCGAGGACCTCTCCCTTCCTGCCCTTTGACTCCCATCCCAGGCGACCTCAGGGTAAGAAAGGGCAGCATTGGGTCAAAGGAGGGCAACGGTGGACCCAGGGTCCAGAGCCTGAAATGACCGGGCAGGGGCAAGGTGGGAAGGACACCAGGACACCAGCCTACCGGGAAGGGGTGTGAGCAGAGGGGCCACCTGCTGCCTGGGGACGGCGGCTTCATGTGAGCTGGGCCTGCCTGTGTGACAGCTGCCGTGTTCTTCATCCACCAGCCACGTGACACGAAACCTGTCCACAGCCGGGCACAGGGCCCTCCGAGAAGTGGAGGCCGGAAGGGCAGAAGGTGCCTGGGGTCAGTGTGTGTCTCTGCTGCGAGGGGAGGGAAAGCAGCCCCCAGGGAGCAGAGGGCCCTTGTCACAGGCAGAGCCTTGTGCAGCTCCCATCCGCAGGCTGTAAAGACTGCAGGCTAGACGGTGGACTCCCGGCCTCGTAAAGGGCCGAGATCGGACTGGGGGTGGGCGTGCGGGGGCAGCACGACAGATGACATGCCAGCCGAAGGAAGACCCCTGCCAGAGGTGGGGTGAGCTTTTAGTGCTGGCTGAATGGACTCCCCACCCTGCAGCCACACACCAGGAAAACTAAAATAAAATTGGTTCAGAGACAGTCAGTGCTGGTCTCCATGCATGGAAAAGCAAACCCCGGTGCAAGGAAGGGGGACCCCTGTGCCGCGTCCTGCAGAGCATTGGCCGCGTGTGGGCAGGCCCTGTGTCCCCACCCTCGTGACTGGGCCTTCAGGGAGTGTGTCCACAGGCGGCCCGGTGCCATGGGGTCACCGGCCCGCCTGCCCCTATTCCTGCCCACTTCCTCCTCCCCACCCTCTGCTTCCCAACAGCTCTGTACGTTTCTGGAACATTTCCGCGTGGGAAGCCCGAAGCTCGCCTCCCACTGCAATTTTACCATGGCTAAATCACTGCGCTTATGTCAAGGGAGTTTCTGTGTTTTGGAAAATGGACTGAAGGTCTACCTTTCGGCTAATATGAGTAAGGTGCCTGTTATCCTACTTGCATGGCTACTAGTAACTTCCAGGCCACAGAGGGCTTAGTGCTTAGCAGGTGTGACCTAAAGCCCAGGCTTCAGCCTAAATAAAAGAGAAACCGAGTCACGGAGGAGTTGGGCCTCAGGAAATGGACTCCCCCCTGCCCATTCTCTCAGACTCAAAATCCTCACTTCCCAGTGTCTGGAGCAGGAGAAGTTTCAGGGACAAGGACTGACAGAGTAAACCTCTGATGGAGATTGGAAGTGGAAAAGCAAGGGTGCTGGGAGGAGGGCAGGAGGCCCAGGCCCACCTGACGGGGTGGGGCAGAGATGCCCCAAGGGCTTGGTGGACCACATGGCCTAGGTCTGTTGCCCCCAGTACCCATCACCCTTTTCCTGGCACAGCCCCCAACTTCCTGGCAGCCTTTGTGGGGTTCCCTGGCCGGGCCGAGGCCCCCTCCCACGCCGGGAGTGCAGCGTGCAGGTCTGAGCAGGACGAGGAGGCCAGGTGAGCCCAGGTGTGCTTGCTGACCCACAGCGGGGAGGCGGCCTGGGGGAGGGGTCCTGGAGAACAGCGCCCCCTGCACAGCACCTCCCATCACCCCGGGGCCTTGTGCTGAAGCTGAAGGCTGCGACCATCTTAGCTTCTGGACGACCGCGACTCCCTCCCCCCTTTCCACTACTCCAACCCCGCACACACAGAGCCCGCGGGACGGGGACCTGGGGACATCAGAGGACAGGTCCGGGCGCGGCTTTTCACACAGGCCACAGGGGAGGCCCACGGGGTCGGCGGGGAGCATGGAGGCCTGGAGCGGGGTGGGGTCAGGCAGGAGTCCCGCCCGGCGTGGGGAGGGCCACGAGGCTCCGACCCTCCTGAGCGGGGGACAAGGCACTGGCTCCCCGGGCCGCTGCGCCCCCAGCCCCTGCACTCACCACACCGTCCCGCTGCCCTGCGGGCCCTCGGGGTCCCCAGCCCACTCGCGAGCGTCAGGGCGGGTCCGGGCGGCCCCTCAGGCCACCCCAGCCTGCGCCCCTCGCGCGGGCCCAGCCCCCGCCGCCCCGGGCGTCGCTCGTCCGCTCCCTCTGGACCGTGGGGGCCCAGAGCTCAGGCGGAGAGCCCCGGCCGCGGTCGGCGTCGCCCCCCTCGGGCACGCTTGGCTCTTTCTACCACAGCCTCCTGCCCGGCCCTTTGCCCGCGCCCGAGCTTGAGCCCGGACCCCGGCTCCCGCCCTTCCGCTCCCGCGCCGGGCGAGGCCGCTCCCCTCCGCGGCCCAAGCGTGTCCGCAAACGCGCCCCGCCCGGAGGCCGCGACCGCGCGCTCCCCGCCGCGCACCTTCACCCGGCGTCCTGCGGCGGCGCCGGCGCGGCCCAGGTAGGACCCAGGTGCTCGGCGGGGACCGCCGCCCCGCGCCTCCCCCTGCGGGATCCGCACGCCGGCACCGACCCGGCCTTGTAAGGCAGAGGCGGCGCTCGCCCCCGGCCGCTCCGCGCGCTCCCCTGGGCGGGGCCTGGGCGGGGCCGTCGCCTACGAGCGCGTGGGGTGGGGCGGGCCGAGCGCAGCCCGCTGGGCACCCGGGTCGGCGGCGCGGCCGAGTTGCCGGGGCTCCGCTGCTGCAGTCGCCCCATCTCCGAGGTAAGCGGCTCGCGGCTCGCCGCCGCCGCAGCCCGCGTGGGGAGCGGCTGGGGCTCGCGGGCGCGGCGCGGAGGGGACCCCGCGGGGACGCAGGGCCCGCCCCCGGCCTGCTGCCCACAGCCACCTGCGCCCGCCCGGCTGTGGTCCCCTCCCGCGGCCCGGCGCGGCCGGGGGTCGTCGCGCATCCCCGTGCGTCCCCGCGCCCCAGGGCTGCCAGGTGGCTCTGGGCGCCCCGGGCCGGGGCTCCCGGGGGCGGGCGGCGCGGAGGCTGCGCTGGGGACCGCGGCCGCGCGCCACCCACTCAGCCAGTCCGCGCAGGGCCGGGTTGGGCGCGCGGGAGCCGAGGGCCTTGCGCACCAATGGCTTCAGTGCGCCTTCGGAGACGCGACAGAGGTCCCCCTTTCTGGTACCTTCCTCGCAGGCGGGCGACCCTGCCCGCGCGCCCGTCCCTCTCCACGTACAGCGGCATAAACCGGGGCCCAGCGGCCGCGCATCTTGCGTCGGCGCGGTGGGAGGTGGGGCTTGGCGTCTCCAAATGCAGCCCCCTGAACGCAGCCGGGCTGGGGGGCTCCCGTGGCCACAGAAAGGGCCCAGAACGAGCGCGACCCCTCTCTGCTGCTGCCCTCTTCGGGGTCGAAGCCCGGATCCGCCGTGAGACTCTCCTCTGGTGTTGGGTCCTGATTTTGTGACAGGTGAGAGTGTGGCCTTAACCGTAGCAAATCCAGAAGCTTCGCCGGGAGAGGAGTTAGCTTGCAGCCCAGACAGGGAGGTTGCCCGGCCGTCCAGGTGTTTTCACGCCCCCTGGGAGCGCTGCGCTGCCTTTTCTTCTGCGTGTCAGTGATGGGAGAAGAAAACCCCCTAGACCTGCCTTTCGGCGACTGCTATTTTGATGGGGTTTTGTGTCCTCGTCTGAAGCCCAGACACCTTTCAAGGTAGCAGGGCTTTGCTGACATCTGTCGCATATTTATGGGCTCATCTGTCAGAGGTTTATTGGCCACTCCCTTGTGCAAGATCTGCGGGTGGGGGTGGGGGGTGGAGTGCGGGGCTGGGTGGGGGTGGCCTGGAGGGGGGAGGTGGAGGGTGGGGGTGGCCTGGAGGGAGGTGGAGGGTGGGGGCCTCCCAGAGCCCAGCTGGGCCCCTGGTGGGTGGTCAGTCAGAGCTGCCTCGGCTCCTGGAGAGCAGAGTGTGGACTGGAGAGGGAGAGCTGGGGACAGGCCGGAAGGGGGGCAGTCAGCGGCCTGGGGCTTGGGCTCCCTGAGTGCCCTGCGCCAGCCCCTCTGCTCCCCACACAAGCCACAGAAGGGGGCCGTGGGCTGGGCTGGGCTTGCTGGAACATGTCCACAACATGTTCTGTGAGGCGTGTGCGTTTTCCCGGGGAACGAGTCCGTCTCCAAAGGTGCCCGAGACTCAGAAGGGCAGGATGGCGCAGTGGCCGAGGGTCGGGGGCGGTTCCTGGCCTTGGGAGAAGAGCTCCCCTGGCCGGCCCTCCCGAATCCTTGGCAATTGCAGTAGCTGCTTTATCCGTTACGGAAGACAGTCAGCGCTCATCGTGGGGGGCGTGCAAATCACAGGAGAATTTTACGAGAAAAATCAGGGTGGCTCGTCACCCATCGAGCTCCGGAGCGGGCGTCCCTGCCGTCGCCCCCACGGCTGTGGGTGGGAGGTCCTCTGCAGAAGGCCGTGAGAATTAAAGGCTTCCTCTGAGAGGCTGAGCCAGCCGCAGCGGAGCCTATTTATAGCTGGTGATGTTACTGTGAGACCCAGGAGGGCCACTGTCAGGGGATCGGGTTGCGGGCCTAGGGGCCGGAGGCAGGGGCATTGCCGCGCTGCCCTGGAAACCCTGGGCTGCGCGAGGGCTCCTGGCGCGCGCTGCTCAGGCCACCGTGTTGGCACCGGCGAGGAGAGGCTCCTGGCCCGGCTGTGTCCACTGGGGGAGCCCAGCCTGCTCAGCCAGGACCCTGCCGTGCACTCGACGCCCACCCAAAGGCGTGCATTGTTCCTGGAGCTGGGCAGGGGGCTGAGGTGCCCGCACCAGGCCCCGTGGTTGCAGCTCTCCCTGTGCACTCCCTCCCCTCTGCTCAGCCCTGCTGGGGAGGCCAGCATCCTCCTCGTGGGGGGGGCCCACGGCAACTAACCCTGGCCCCACTGACCCCGGCCTCTGGCACCCCTGACCCTGGCACCCATGAACCCCAGCACCCCTGGCCACAGCATTCCTGACCATAACACCCCTGACCCCAGCACCCATGATCCCTGGCACCCATGAACTCCAGCACCCCTGGCCACAGCACTCCTGACCCCTGGCACCCCTGCCCCCTGGCACCCCAACCCCTGACACCCATGAACTCCAGCACCCCTGAGCTTGGCATCCCTGAACCCTGGCACCCCAACCGCCAGCACCCCTGACACACATGAACCCATTACCCCTGACCCCTGGCATTTCCAACCCCTGGCACCCCAACATCCAGTTCCCCTGGCACCCCCCAGCACCCCTGACCCCGGCACCCCTGACCCCTGGCATCCCCAGCCCCTGGCACCCCTGGCCTCCAAGCACCCCCAAACCCTGGCATCCCCAGGCCCCACATTCCTGCTCAGCAGCACCTGCTCAGAGAGGGAAGCTCCTCTCCCAACACCCACCTGTCACTCCCTGGAAATGGGTCTGACCAGTGGGCTAGGAACCCCGGGGGAAGAGGTGACCACAGAGCTCCCCCAGAATCCCACGTAATGTGGGTGGGGCATCCCCACAGAAGGTGGCAGTTTGTTACCAGCACAGAAGCCAGGCGGATGGAAGTCCCGTTTCCTGATGCTGGAATGTGGCTGCTCTCGGGTTCTGCACTTCCCCTTTAACCACTGACGGGCAATGACAAGGTAACTGTCAATTAGGTCGATGTCTAAGTGTCCAAATGCGGCCTTATTCGGGAAGAGCTATAAAGAGTTTCACAAAAGTGCATGAGAAAAGCACCTGACTTCTCCATTGTGCGGAAGCGCCTTCTGCAGCCACCCTCCCCGCTTTGCTGGGAAAGCCCGGGTTTCTTTTCTTGATGGTGAGTGGGATGGCTGAGCTCACCCTGGGGGGCCCGTTTGCTTGGACTTGTTTGTTTGTTGAGATTCGTGAAAGGAAAGAATCCGTGCTGAGCTTTTTTGAGTCTGAAAGTTAAAACTGCCTGGGCCACTTTTTTGCTCATCAATGCTTTCTAACAGCTGAGAAAACCCGAGGCTGCATTCGCCTCCTCCTGCTCCTCCTCCTGCTCCTCCTCCTGCTCCTCCTCCTGCTCCTCCTCC
>JAKSZT010054013.1:124679-186993 GCA_026826555.1 Tolypeutes matacus
CTCCTCCTGCTCCACCTCCTCCTCCTCCTGCTCCTCCCTTTGCTCCTTCTCTTCCTCCTCTTCCTCCTCCTGCTCCTCCTGCTCCTTCTCTTCCTCCTCCTGCTCCTCCTCCTCCTGCTCCACCTCCTCCTGCTCCTGCTCCTCCTGTTCCTGCTCCTCCTCCTCCTGCTCCTCCCTCTGCTCCTTCTCTTCCTCCTCTTACTCCTCCTCCTCTTCCTCCTGCTCCTCCTCCTCCCTCTGCTCCTCCTCTTCCTCCTCTTCCTCCTCCTGCTCCTCCTCTTCCTCCTCCTGCTCTTCCTGCTCCTCCTTTTCTTCCTCCTGCTCCTCCTCTTCCTCCTGCTCCTCCTCCTCCTCCTGCTCCTCCTGCTCCTCCCTCTGCTCCTCCTCCTCCTCCTGCTCCTCCCTCTGTTCCTCCTCTTCTTCCTCCTGCTCCTCCTCCTCCTGCTCCTCCCTCTGCTCCTCCTCTTCCTCCTCTTCCTCCTCCTGCTCCTCCTGCTCCTCCCTCTGCTCCTCCTCTTCTTCCTCCTGCTCCTCCTGCTCCTCCTGCTCCTGCTCCCTGTGATGCCAGCTCTGGGTGTGCTGTGCCTTCTGGGTCACGTGGAGTAACAGGCCTCATTTCCTGATTTCAGTCTGTCACCATCTCACACCCATTTGCTCAGCAAATGTTTGCGGGGCGCCGTGGCTGCCAGTGGACGGGCTGGCCTGGCCTCCGCCTTCGGAAGCTCCCCCTCTGGTGGGAGGGCCACCAGCATCGGCATTTGCCAGGGACCCCGCACAAGCCTTGCAGCAGCCCTCCTGGCCTTCCCTCCATCTCACGGCGGTAAGCCAGGGGTGTGGATGTGTGCTTGAAGGCCAAGGCCGGGCCCAGGATCACGGGGGCCCACACAGGGCCCCGGTTACGTGTCCATGTGGCCTCTCCGTGCCACTTCTTACCTGTCACTCAGGGCCCAGGCGAGAGCCGCGTTGCCCCTATGACCCGACCTCTGAGGTCATGCAGCTTCATTTCCGGTGTGTTCTATGGTCCAGGCAGTTCTGGAAGCCAGCCCAGGTTCAGGAGAGGGAGGTGTGTCCACAGGACGCTGTAAGAGCGCATGGGTGGGGCCGCCATCCTTGGAAAAGGCAGTCTGTCCCTTCGCTTGAGGCTTCTGAGGACCCTACGGGCAGACTCTGTGGCCTCGCCTTCGGCACCTGTGGCCACTCACTGCCCACACTCCCCTGCCCCTCCTGATCCTCCCGGGCCCCTGCTGTGCTCCTGCTCCTTGGGGCGCCCATCCCCTCCTCTCGGCTCACCTGCTCTCCGCCCTGGGCAGGAAGCCATGTGGGTGCCGTGTCACTGTCTGCTCCTTTCTCTGTGGCCGGAGCACTGTCTCCCAGCCCAGGCCGGTGCCCCTCCTGCTCTCGGCTGAGGTCTCTGTCCCTGGGCTCAGGTGCCAGGCTGCGGACAGAGCTGGGCTTGGGAAGCCCTCGCGGCCTCATCTCCCACTTCTGACGGGCCCGCCCCGCCCCAGCGTTCGCCCCAGCATGCTGAGGGCCATCTCCTGCTCATCCCTCCCCAGAGGGGTGCGGCCACCCCGTCGCCGTGGTCATGCCTGCAGTTTTATTCCCTTGTGCCCCAGGCTCCGGGGGGAGGGGTCTGCTTTAGGTTTTACCACCAAAGCAAGTGTCCCTGGACTGGGGTCTGGTTCTCTGGCACTTTTATAACTTTTCTAGATGTGAAGTCATGTAGCACATGCTGCGATCGTGCTGGCTTGTTCCGGTCCCGGTTAGGTGGGGAGAGCACGCGCGCTGTCGCGGGCAGCGTGCGAATCCACTTTCTGCGCTGCGTGGTGTCCCTCTGTGAGCGCACGCTGCCTGCTTGGCCCCTGGGCGCCTGCGGTGCGGGGCTGTCTCTGTGCCCTGACCGCCGGGGCAGCTGGCACACGTGCACGCGTGTCGCTTGGGCCCACGCGGGGAGCGGGCTGCTGGGCCCCGGGTCCTGCCGAGTGTCGGCTTGAGCAGAGACTGCCCGATGGCTCCCCGGCGGCGAGCGCTGGGCGCCCCAGCAGCTCTCCGGCCCACTTCCCTGCTAGCACGCGGCATTGTCGGCCTTTACTTTTAGCCATTCTGGTGGGGTGTGGGGGTGTCTGGTTTGGGGTTTTATTCGCATTTTCCTGATTATGCTAATAAGGTTGAGCCCGCCTCTGTTTATTGGGCATTTGGATATTCTCTTTTGTGGAGTACCTGTTAAAGTCTCTTGCCCGTTTTCCTGTTGCATTGTCTGTTTCTTATAGACCTGTAGGGATTATTTTTATATTCTGGATACAAGCCAATCTGTTATGTCTGACAGCATCTTCTACTCTGCAGCTTGCTTTTTCACTCTCTTAGTGATATTTTTTGATGAACGGAAATTTCAAGTTTTAATCGGGTTCCATTGAACAACCTTTTCCTTTAAGGGATAGTGCTTTCGGTGTCCTGCGTAATGAATGTTTCCCTATCCCGAGGACGTAAAGACGCTCTCCCACGTTATCTTCTGGGAGCGCTGCTGTTTTGCCTTTCCCACTTCAATCTACCATGTTCTGTTAAGGGTCAAGTTTTGTTTTTCTCCCCAGATATCTCTTCGGTCACCACCTCTCCATTCATTGGAAATATGCTTTTTCTCCTATTTCCCTGCCAGCCCTCCTTGGTGTCAGATCGAGTGGCTATGAATGCTTGGGTCTGGCTTTAGACTCTAGTCTGCTCCACTGTTTTCTTTATCTGTCCTTGTACCAGCAGCCCGCATCACACTGTCTCCCACTGTGTTCTCTGTAATCACAGTGTATCTCGTGGAACAATCTTCCACCTTGTCCGCCTTGAAGATGCTTGGCTATTCTTGGCACTTTGCCTTGTAGAGTCAACTTGTCTAAATACCCAGACATTTTTGAATGTTGGAATTCTGATTTGGATTACATTAAATCATCAGCTGAGTTTAGGGTAAATCAGCATCTTTATGTATTTGGGTTTCAGCCCGTGTTTACAATAGAGCTCTTCATTTACTTAGGTCTTTTATTTATTTAATAATGCATTGTAGTTTTCTGTGTTAATGGCCTTGCATATCTTTTGTTAAATGTATTTCTAGGTAATTGAAATTTCTTCATATTTTAAATGGTACATTTCTCAAATATCTTTGTCTATTTTTGCTGGTACCTGGAAATAAAATTGATTTTTATAGATCAATCATGTATCCAGAAACCTTGCTAAACTCACTCACTGATTCTAATAATTTATCTGTGGATCACTTTGGATTTCATATAGACAAATTCAGCAACTCCAGCAAATGACCATTTTATCTGCAGCCGTCAACTCCATCCGTTTCCCCACTTTTAGTCAAGTTAATTAAAATTTCTACAGACATGAGGCATCGGCAGTCCTTCACAGCCCTCCTCTTGTCTCCTAATAACCTATACTTTAGGTTTTAACTCCATGTGTTTATTCTTCACATTTAGTTCTTGCTAGTGAGATCATGCAATATTTGTGCTTTTGTACGTAATTTAAAGTCAGTGTCTGGTCAAGCTCCAAAAATTGGAACTTCTGAGTTGTTTCTATTTCCTACTGTTTCTGTTGGTTCTTGGTAATTTTTCTTTTGTGCTTGGTTATTTTTCTTATCACGTGCTAGCTATTTTTCGCTCTGTGTGGGATGCTCCCCCTTCTTTCCTTAGTTCATTAGTTCAGTCTCCTGGAGCAGCCATAACAAATTATCACAAACTTGGTGGCTTAAAACAGCAGATATTTTTTTACAATAGCATCTAAAAGAATAAAATATCTAGGAATAAATTTAACCAAGGTTACAAAAGACTTGAATACTGAAAACTACAAAACACTACAATTTCTTTAAAAGGAAATTTTAAAAGACCCAAACAAATGACAAGACAGCGTTGTTCATGGATTGGAAGGGTTAACATCATTAATAATTCATTACTATGCAAAGCACTATACAAATTCAATGCAATCCCTATCAAAATTCCAGCAGACAGGGGCTGAGCACCTGCTTCCCGTGTACGAGGTCCCAGGTTCAATCCTGGTACCGCCTAAAAAAATAAAATTAAGATAAGCTTATAGAAAATAATAGGGAAGCGGATGTGGCTCGAGCAAGTGGGCTCCCGCCTACCATATAGGAGGTCCAGGGTTCGATTCCTGCGGCCTCCTGGTGAAGGCGAGCTGGCACACGCGGCGAGCTGGCCGGAGTGGAGAGCTGGCCCGTGCAGAGTGCTGGCACAGCGAGACGACACAACAAGAGAGACACGGAGGAGAGACAATGACAGGCGCAGCAGACCAGGGAGCTGCGGTGGTGCAAGAGGCTGAGCGCTTCTCTCCACTCCGGAAGGTCCCAGGATCGGTTCCTGGTGCCGCCTAAAGAGAAGACAAGCAGACACAAAGGACACAACAAATGGACACAGGGATCAGATGGGGGAGGGAGTAAATAAATACACCTTTAAAAACAATAATAAGGGGTCGGATGTCGCTCAACTGGTTGGGCGTCCATTTCCCATATGGAGGGACCCGGGTTCGATTCCCGGGACCTCCCGGTAAAAAAAAAAAATAAAATAAAATAAAAACAATAATAATAATAAATGCAAGTTGGTTTTTTTTTTTTAATTCCAGCAGCCTTTTTTGCAGAAATGGAAAAATCAAACTTCACAATTATGTGGAACTTCTGCCCCGAGGGTAGTTGTTAAGAGGTGTCCTGGGCGCGGCTGGGGTCAAACCTGCAGCCCGCCTGACCAGCTACTCAGCGGTGTGTGAGTGCCAGGGCTGTCGGGGTCTCCTTGTGGCAGGCAGAGCCCCCAGTGTCTCCTCGTAGGGCAGGTCCCAGCCCTGGGGTCAACCTGAGGACCAGCGGGGTGGGGGGGCCGGAGGGGGTTGGGCCCAGCGATTTGGAGGGTCCCAGCAGCACCCCCCACCCCAAGCAATCCTGCCGAGGCCGGGGCCTCTGCCGTGGAAGCCCCCCGGGTGCCGTGGCAGGGTTTCCTGGGAAACCTGATGCCCTGGGAGGGTCTCAGGAAGGCTGGTGGTGCCTGCATATTCCAGAAACTTCCTCTGCCTCCCATACTCCCTGGGAAGCCCTTTTCCACCTGGAGGGCCTGTGTGGGGCTGGCGTCTGCCCAGGGCCCTGCTGGCTCTGCCTCCCGTCCCCCAATCCCCCGGGGCCCGGCCAGCCTGGGTTTGGTCCAGGAATCAGCCAGTGGTGTGGTGGCATTGGGGGGGGGTCTCAGTACTGTCCAGGGGGTGGAGGTGGGTCAGGGCTCCTGCGCCCACCGGGCAGGGTGCCCCTTGAGACACAGCTGCCGTGGCCTTGGCCTGAGGCCACGCTGCCCAGGTGGGCCCTCCCGGCAGGGTGGCTGCTCCAGGCCCTTTCTCTGGATTTTCACCCCAGGCCGTCACGCCTGAGGGCCGTTGCCTGGGAGACGACTCCTCTCTGGCCGGGGCTGCCCCTGTGGGTACCAGGTGCCGGCGCCGGCCGCTGCGCTTGGCCCCAGCAGGTCTGCGACTCCACAGCAGGTGCAGGTCGGGTAGCAGGTCGGCCAGCCTCAGGCTCCGTGTTCGCAGAGGACAGGGCCCACGACGGCCCGTGGGCGACTCCCTGCCCCACCGCCACGTGCTCTCCCGGCCCCCACCCCACTTGACCCACCCCTCCAGTCCCTTCCCATGTCTTGCGAAGCCCACAGCAGCCGTGGGGCTTGGAGGAGGGTCTGCTCCGTCTGGAGACCCCCGGCCTACTCGCCAGGCCACCAGGGGCTCGCAGGTGGGCTGCAGGGCTGCCGTGGGGGCTCCGGGCTGGGCAGCCGCGACGCCGGGTCCACAGGCAGGGACGCTGGAGAGGGACAGCTGTGCAGGGGCCGTCGCCTCCTGCAGGGGAACATCGAGGAGCACAGAGCACAGGGCGGGTCCTGAGGGGGCTCTGGAATGCAGACCCTGCCTCGCCTTCCCGCCCCCGTGGCCACTAAGGTGCCGAGGAAGGTTTTGTTTGTGAGCGGTTCTGCCGGCGCTGCGGGGCTGGTGCACGCCACGGCGCGTCGGCTCAGCTCTGGCAGCCCCCCACGCGGGTGGGCTCGGTGCCTCTTCCTCTTGGCCCACCCGAAGGGGCCAGTGGCTCCAGGGCAGCAGGCAGGGAGGGGCACTCTGGAGAGCTCCCGGGTGCCCCTTGGTCTTTGAAATTAGTTAGCACTTGAGATTCCTTGCTGTTGGCGAAAACCCTCGGGGCCCAGGCAGGGAGGGAGAGGCCAGCGGCCCGCAGCTGTCCAGGCCGCTGCACACGGGCTGGGCCGTTCACGGGCGTCCTGGCCAGGGAGGAGCCGGCCGTCCTCACGGGCAGGGCAGGGCCCCGGGGGTCCCCGCTTCGGAGCTGCCCTGGGCGGGTCACCCGCCGTTCTCCCGGCAGTCGGCAGCCTCTTCCCCTAACTGACTGCATCTTCTCTCGTGGCGCAGAAGCGCAGCAGTGCAGCTGGGAGGGACGTGACGCTCTGCCCTGCGCAGAGTTCAGGCTGACGGTGCCACCCCTGGAAAACGTGGGGGAAGAAAGAGGGGGAGCCCTGGCCTCTGCCCTGGGTCGGGGAAAAGGGGGCCGAGCACGCGCGGTGGTTGTTGCCTTGTCCATATCCTAATAGGTTCCCTGCAGGGCCCTTGGTTTCGTTTTAAGTTAAATGTGCTATTACTACCGTTACCGAAACGGCGCCCAGGGACGGTGAGGCAAAGGGTGCCAGCGCGCCATCCTCTCCCCCCTGCACGGCGACGGCGCGGCTCGGAGCTCCCGTATCAGCACGCAGAGTCCAGTGCGTTCTTGGCTATTTTGTTAATTAAAGCGAAAGTTTATTATATTTTATTGCGATAATACGTGTTGATGGGAAAACAAAACAAACCTAGAAGAGAAGAGCAACTGGCGGGTGAGAACCGTCCCGTGGCCCCGGTCGTGGCTCACGGCCGCGCCCCCTCCGCAGCCCCAGGCCCGGCACCCCGAGCGCCAGCCCCCCTCCCCGCTGCAGCTTTTCCGAGGCGGCTTGCCGCCGGAACCGTGCCCGCCCGTGTGACTGTCTGGAGCGTCTCCTGAGAACGGGACTCCGCGGCATTGCCGGCACGGCTGCCACGCGCTCTCCAACCGTTTTCAGAAGGAAATGTCTCATTCGCGGCCTTCGCGTCGCCTGGCGGGGAAAGTTCCCGGATGGCGTCTCTGCGGGGTTCCGCGTCTCTTCACCCCAGAATCGTTTCCTTGGGCTCTCCCAGGCCCTGTCTCCCCCGGCTCTGCTGCCAGGCCCCTTCGTCGCCGGCTGCCCCTCACCTCTCTCCGTGCACCCCTGCCGTGTGCTTTCCTCCTGCGTGGTTGGATGCGCCGTCTCCCTGCAGGGTCTCCCAGGAGACTGGAGACCTGAGCTCCTGCGTGTGCACGTCTTGTCCTGCCCTCACGCTCGAGGGGCTCTTTCCATGGGTGTAGATGGTCTCAGCTGAAGGCGCTTTTCCTCAGAATCCTGAAAGCTGGCCGGCTCGGGGCCTCCCTCTTCCGCAGCCCCTCGCCCCCTCCTGCCCTGCTGCCTCCTGGACCCCGGTGGCCGGCAGCCCAGGGCGTCCCCTGTGCGCCGTGCTCGCTCTGCCCGAGCCCTGTCCTGGGGGCTCACGGCCGTCCTGGATCAGGCTGCCCGGCTCCAGGTTTCCAAAGCCCCTTTCCTGAGGAGCCGCACGCCTGGCCCCGGGGGACTGACGGGACCGAGTCCCTCCAGGGACCCAGCTCCCCGGGAACATGCTCCCGCGGGGAGCCTGAGGCTGCTGGTCTCCCGCGGGGCGTGTCCTCTCGCCCTCTACCTGGAGCCTGCCCGCAGGGCGCTCCTAACCTGTCCTGTCGCTTAGGGCTGACGACCTGGTTGTTACCTGGCGCAAAGGTAAATGGCTTTCCATCTCACTCAAGCCTTCTCTCTTCATTTGCTGCGAGGACTGATCCCCCAGGTTTTAAAACTGTGAGTAAAACAAGCTGGAAGGCCTGGAGACACCCTGCAAGCGCCGGCGGCCCTCGCTCGCCCCCCCGGCGCTCCCACCGCCCCAGCTCTGCCGAGTCACCTCTCTGTCCCCTCCCCAGAGCACCCCGAGCGCGGCAGGTGGAGACGCGGGGGGGGCTCGGCCCTGCCACGGTGCCCGAGGCTCCAGGCTGCCCACGGGGACCCCCGGGCCGGCCACTCGGCTGGCGGGCTTTGCTCCTCAACGTGCACTTTGCCTTTTCCAAACGGTGAAACAGCACCTGTAGGAAAGCGAAACTGGAGAAGCGCAAAAGAGGGAGCTGCCGTGACCCTGCACCGCGAGAGTCTCTGGCATCACCTCGGTGTGTTTTTTTCTCAGACCAAAGCCCGCAGTGCGGGTGGGGGGCACGCAGAAGGCGCCTTTGCCACCGGCGGAACCCGGAGCGCCTTGCTCCTTCTCTCATTTCCTTCTCGAGGCCCCGCATGCTGGCGAGGTCCCCGTGCGCGCTCGGCCGCCGTTTCAGGAGCGGGGTCGGCATAAGGCTGGCAGCGGCGCCCGGCGCCGACTCGGGCCTGTCCACGCCGGCTCCCCGGCCGCGAGCGGCTTCCTGCGCGAGTCAGGGTGCGGGGGGCGCGGCCGGGCGCGTGGCCCCTGCCGACATTCAGGTCGGCCGTGGCGCCTCGTTGGGGATTTTCCGACGGCTCCGGGGCCTCGTCTGTCGGGGCTGCCCGTGGGAAAGCCGGCACACAGGCCTCGCCCCTGCCTGGCGCCGTCACTCGGGGCTCCTCTGCAGCGCCCCTCCCACCCTCAGCCTCGGGGAGACCCGGCGAGCCCACAGCAGCGCAGCGCCTCAAGGAGACAGCGGTGGCCTTCGGTTTCGGGCTGACGGGTTGGGGGCTCCAGGGGATTCGGCCGGGGCCTGAGGTCTTTGCTGTGACTCCCCCGTGGCTGCACCCCGGTGGGGTGCTCCCGGCACCGCCACAGGCCTGGAGCCCCTTGCCCTGCTCTGGGGGAGTGGGCAGCGTGGGTAGGCACCCCGCTTTGTGACGTCCTGCACCCTGAGCCGGCGAGGGGCAGCACGGACCTGCGCGGAGTCCTCAGACCCTGTGCCCGCCTTCCTGCCCTGGGGACCTTGGCGCAGCCTCCGCACGGCCCCTCCCCGGGCTGGATGCCAGCAGGCTCAGGCTCTCTCTGGACGCCCCGGCCGGAAGGCGCAGGCCCGAGGGCAGGGGCAGCGGCGTGAGCAGCTCCGGGGCCTCCTGAGGATGGTGTCACTCCAGGGCACCCAGGACGGTCCCGGGAATTGCGGCAGGGGCAAGAGAGGGCCCTACCGCGCTCGGCGCCGCCTTCCCACGCTGGGCCCTGCGCTGGCGGGCGCCTTCCCCTGGGTTTGGGGAGGGGGTTCCGGACCCAGCAGCCCACAGCGGCAGGTGGGTTCTGGGCGGGGCAGCGCCTCCCCCGGTGCCCCCGGCCCTCTTGCACCCGCCCCGCTGTCCCACCCGGGCCGGCCCTGCCCCACGTGCTGCAGCCTCGGTGTGTCGGCCTGTCCTGGGCCCCCAGCCCATCCTGGAGCCTGCCGGGCCGTGCTGGGCCCGTCTCCCACCCGCCCACCGTGGCCAGCGGGAAGTGGCTCTGGTGGATGACTGTCTCCTCTCTCTTCCCAGCATTATGGCCGATGGCAAATCCAAACCCGCCAAGACCGCCGACAAGACGCCCCCCAAGTCCCCAGGGGACCCGGCCAAGGACAGAGCGGCCAAGAGGCTGTCGCTGGAGTCAGAAGGCACCTGCGAGGGGGCGGCCGCCCCGGAGCTCAGCGCCCTGGAGGAGGCCTTCCGCAGGTTCGCCGTCCACGGGGACGCGAGGGCCAGCGGGAGGGAGATGCACGGGAAGAACTGGTCGAAGCTGTGCCGGGACTGCCAGGTAATCGACGGGAAGAGCGTGACGGTCACCGACGTGGACATCGTCTTCAGCAAGATCAAGTAGGTGCCGGGCCGCCCCCAGGCCTCCCGAGCAGGGCGCAGGTGCGCGGCTCTCTGGGGGCAGGCGGGGGACGCGTGACGTGCTGACGAAGGGAGCTCCTGCTCCCAGTGAAGCCGCCTGTGCTCGTGCGCTGTGCGCGCTCCGGGCGCCGCCTGCGTGCCCGTGCGCTGTGCGTGCTGCGGGCGCCGCCTGCGTGTGCGCCTCCCTTTCCCGGACACGACCCCGCCCTTCACCTCATCTTGGAGGATGAGGCGCCCTCTTGCCTCCACACACCTTGATCACACCTGAGAAAAGGGGCGGCGCCCCCACCTGTGCAGGTCACCTGCAGCTGCAGAGCGTGCGTCCAGGCGGGCATGCCGAGTTGTGCCGTCGCGTCGCTGTTGCGTCCTCACCTGGTGCCGCCCGGGCTGGCCGCCTCCCTTGGCAGCGCCTTGGCTCGTCGGTGTCTGGGGGTCTCCACGTGGCGCCGTCCGCGGCTTCCCCCACAGGCCCCGTGGTCTGCTTTGTCGGCGTGAGTTCAGCTGAGCGTCGCTCACCAGCACGCGAGCCCGGGCCGGCGATGCGGAGGTGGCTGCCGCTCCGTGTCAGCACGCGGCTGGTGGGGTGGTTGGTGCTTCCCGCCTGTGCTGGTCGCACTGACCCTGGCCACCGCCCGAGAGTGGGGGGCAGCGTCCACTTCAGCACAGGCTGCACAGCTGCAGGGCCCCCAGGACAGCACCAGGGGCTGGGTGACCCCAGGGAGCCAGTGGTGGGGCGTGGGGTCCTGCAGGAGGGAGAAGGGGTCGCGGAGCCTGGGGGTAGCAGCACAGGAGTCCCTTGAGGCCTGGGGGTCTGTGGAGACACGGCAGCTGGCACCCCAGACACTCCCTGCCTGAGGTCCCGCCTTGTCCTCACTGCACCCGCGGAAGCTCAGGGTCGCCGTGGGAGCAGCCGGCAGCGTGCGTCCAGCGCACATGGTCCTGGAGAACGTGTCCGTGGAAACTTGTGCTGGAAGGGATGTGGAACCCGCCTGAACGGGGTCTTCCTAGCCCGCTCGCGCTCTGCAGAGCGGGGGTGTCTGGGCGACGGCATCCGGCGCCCCTTCACCTGAAGGCTCTATGAGGGCCTGGCAAGGAAAAGGTGGGTGTGGACGGGGCCTCCCGGGACCCCCAGGAGAGAGCGAGCCCGGCTGCCATGCAGGGCAGGTTTCCTCGTGGACTGGGGCCGAGGGTCTCCGGTCGGCTGCGGCACCCCCTGCAGCCCACGGCCAGGCCACCGGCCCCTCCCCGCCCTTGCTCGCCGCACCTGGACCCGGCTTCAGCTCGGCGTCCCGGACCACCCCCTCAGCTGGGGGCCCGGGACCCTTCCCCAGCAGCGTGTGCAGCAGAGCTGGCCCCGCCCCAGGCTTCCCCTGAACCCGCCTCGTCCGCGGCCTCGGCTCCAGACCGCTCCCAGGGGTCCCGCCCGCCCACGTCACCCTGTGGCCCAGAGCAGGCTCCGCAGTGCGTCCGTGTGTCTGTCACACATGGGGGGGTCCCACGTCCCAGTGCTGGAGACAGCAGCCTGCAGGGAGCGCCCCACGGGCATGTGGCCGGCGTGAGGCTCTCCAGGCGAGGAGGAGGGGTTTCTGCTCTCAGCGCTGGGCGTGCCTCCCAGCAACCGCGCGCGGACACGGCCGCGAGTTCGTGTGCTCGCCTCGACGCTGCGTGCACCCCCCACACGGGCCTCGCAGCCTCGCCTGGGTGGAGGTGGAGGTGGAGGTGGAGGGAGCGCGCGGCGCGGCCGCCCCCCAGGCCCCTCCGCAGGCTCACGGCGACAGCTGTCCGGGGCCTCCGCGCCCCGTGCCTCCGGTGTGGGCCAAACCCCTGCCGTGAGCAGGCACCCCGCGTCGTGCTCTTTTGGGGAACCATAACTGGCGGGTCGTTTGGGAGGTTGAACTTCGTTTCTGTTGCCAGCAGGTGCATCCAGATCCAGGAAATCCGCAGCCCGGGGTTTTCACAGCATGCCCGGAGGCAGAGCCCTGGGCGAGAAAGGCCGCCGGCCTCGGCTGGGGAGAGAAGGGGCTTCGCAGCAGCCCCACCGTCCAGCGCGCACGCGGGGACACGGAGGGGGCGTCTGCCTTCCCGTCACGGCGTCTCCAAGCTGGGTGCTGCGGGCCTGGGGGCCACGGGCCCACCAGGGAAAAGGCCGCAAACCTGGACCTGCCCCCAGTTCTTCAAGACACGGGGGCGCCCTG
This sequence comes from Tolypeutes matacus, assembly GCA_026826555.1. Lineage (NCBI taxonomy): Eukaryota > Metazoa > Chordata > Mammalia > Cingulata > Chlamyphoridae > Tolypeutes > Tolypeutes matacus. The sequence continues at coordinate 136,831 of JAKSZT010054013.1, forward strand.
CAGCCTGAGCTGGGCCCTTCCACTGCGGGCTGCACCCCAAACTGCCACCAGGTTGGCTCCTGGGAGGTCCAGCGCAGACACGGCCCCGTCGAGGCGGACGGTGCCGCGGCCAGGACCAGGGCTGTGTGCGCTCCCCTCCTGGGCGATCCCGGCACAGCGCTGCCGGCCGCTCTCCCGGGTGCCTGGTGTTCTCGGGCGTGCTCGTCGCCAGCCCAGACGCGGTGTGTCGCGAGTAGAGAGAGAAGAGCTTCCCAGGAGCAGAAGGAACCAGAGGGCCGACCCATGTGGCAGAGATTCCAGGGGCTTCCATGGGGTCCTGGTGACCCCACCCCCCAGAAGTGCAGGAGCAAGGCCCAGGGAAGGGAGAGAGAGGCCAGGTGGCCGTGACCTTGAGTGGCCGTGACCTCGACCCGGTGGCGCTGCCCGGGGGTGCTGTCTCCTGTCCTCCCAAAGGGGCTGCAGGGCTGGGGGCTTCTCTAGGGGAAGCAGGGCCCTGGTGTGCGGCTGAGGGGCCCCTTGGTCCTGGCATCTGGGTGCTGTGTGAGGGCATGGCCGGCCTGGGCTGTGGCCGCACCTCGACCCGAGCTGGGCATTCGGGGTCAGCGTGGAGGTCGCCGCACCCGCTCAGCCCCTCCGAGTGCAGAAGCCGCGTCCCCTGGCCTGGCTAGGAGCCAAGGACGCAGGAAATGCACTCGGGCTGCGGCGGAGCTGCTCGCTGCAGCAGGACGTGATAGAGGAAAAGCCAAACGCTTGTTTGCAGGCGTGTTGCCATGGCGGCGCCCGGGAGGGGCGGCCTGCCAGCCCCTGTTTAGGCCTCGTCGCTGTGGTAGCGTTTGTTTGTTTGGATGTTACTATGTGTTAAATTTTAAACAAAATTTTTGCAGCGATACCGAGGATTTTATTGGCAGCTACTGTTCGCCCTGATAAGCCCTGCCCTGTGCTCGCCCCAAGAGCCAACACCCGTGAGATGAAAGCCCCAGGCGGGGCGTGGGGGGCCCTCCCTGGATGCCACCGTCCCCTTCCCTGCGTGCGTTTGGAGGGCCGGGGCTGTGCAGGGGAGGCCAGCAGCTTGGCTTCTCCAGGTGTCTGTCCATCCGTCCATGCTGCCCTCTGCGTCCCCTGCATGGTGACGACGCATTGGCCCTCCACGCAGTCCCCCGAGTGTTCTCACTGGCTCATTTGGGGAAGGGGCAGCACCCCACCTGTGCCCTCAGGCCCCAGCCCCTCCCTGCACCTGAACCCCGACCTGCCTCCACCCCTCGGGTCTGGTCCTCCCCGGCTGGAGCTTGGCTGGTGGCCCCTTTGGCAGCGCCACCTGGAGGCAGCAGCTCTGGGGGTCCCGGCCACCTGCAGAGGTGGACCCCTGCCCGGGCAGGACCTGGGGGGCAGGAGCCCAGGCGGGGACCCCAGGCTGCTGGGCAGGGCTCTCGCCCCCAGCCCTTGCTGCCCGCATGCCTCCTACGCAGCCTCTTGAAGGGTGGCCGGGCCCCGGAGTCCCTCCCTGCAGTGTGGCCCAGTCATGCTCGCGGACGCACCTGGCCTGTGGACGCCGGCGGCCGGTGGTGCTTCCAGCACCTCCCCAAGCCTGCCCTTGGCCGATCCCGTCCGGCTCTCTGTGGTGACCAAGCTGGTGCCCTGAGTCTGTGCCCCACATTCTGAGACTGCCACAATCTGGCCCGGCTGGGGCAGTGGTCTGGGGCGACCAGCGTCCATTTGGGGCAGTGGGCACCAGAGCCTGGGGCTCAGGCTCATGGAGCTCCTGGGAGGACAGAGAGCTGCTGAGGGGCCGGAGAGCTGCCGGGGGGACACAGAGTTGCCAGGGAAAGCAGAGCTGTCGGGGGACGGCCAAGAGCCCGCCGGGGCCGCCTGCGGGCCTCTGCTGCTGGGCGGGCCTCCCTGGTGGCAATGCCCAATGGCAGGGACGGTCGCGGCTTTGTGGAAGCCTCTGGGCACTCTTAATCCTTTGTGGGCTGCTCGCCCTTCAGTGTTCTGCGCTAAGTGGGGAAGGGGCTCAAGTCAGCCCCAACGGCGAGACCTGCCCAGACGTACCTGGCTGCCCAGACCCCTGCCGTGGAGCGCGCGGCCTGGAGGTTCTCAGGCCCGCCCCGCTCGTGGCGTGCTCCTGCGTGGAGCCGGCCTGGTCAGCCGTGGTCAGCTGTGCTCCTGGGGCTGGCATCCCTCTGCACTCGTTGGATCTTACCCCGTCTAAGTGCAGTGGACACGCGAGGCCAGTGGGCCAGGAGGGCTGGATGGCCCTGGCTCTGCCCACGCAGGCCCCAGCCCGAGGATGCTGGCTGGTGCCCCGAGCTCTTAGCAGTGCTGGGGCCACCGTGCAGACGGCGTGGCGGGCACGCCCCCTGGGCAGCCTCAAGGAGCACAGAACCCGGCGCGGCGCCCCCTCCTGTCCTGTGCTGGCCGCGGCTCCATCTGCCCCTGGCTTTCCACTGCTCCACAACCTTCTCTTGGCGGCAGCGACTCCAGGCTGGCCAGAGAGTTCACGCCCCCTCGGAACTTCTCGTCGTGTCTCTGCTTTCCAGCATCTGACTCCCGAGCCCCCTGCTCCGCCCCCAGCCCTCCCGGGGCAGACCCGCCAGCCAGGAGCGCCTGGGGCACCTTCTGGAATGGGGCTGGTGTGGGCGCGTAGTCAGACCCAGCCCACCCCTCGGAGGGGCCCGGGGTCCTCAGGGGTACAGGAGAGGAGGGGCAGGGGCTGTGCTGGCCCACACTTGGACCTGAGGGTCCCCGCCAGCCCCACAGCCCGGCGTGATCCCCACCCACCCTAGCTCCCATGTCCAAGGACATGGGGCTGGGCAGCGGAGTCCAAGCCCAGAGCGGCAGCGTTCTCGCGGGAACTTGGCTCTGACACAAAACCTGGGTCCTCGGGGTCCCCGGGAGGGACGAGCTGCCCGAGTGCTGGGAGCTGCTGGCTCTCCAGCCCCGCAAGCTCGAGGGAACAGGCCACCCTGTGTCCAGTCGGGCAGCGAGGTGCTGCCCATGCCCAGGGAACAGGCCAGCATTGTCGCCAGGGGCCTCACAGGGGCGGGGCAGCCGCAGCTGGGCCCAGGACCCCTCCCCAGGCTCCAGGGGCACTCCAGGGCTGATGGCCAGAAAGACGGGGCCACGGCGCTCCCGCTGGGTGACTCAGGCTGGTGGCGCCTGGTGCCGCCGCGGAGGCCGGGACCCTGTGCTGTGGCCAGGCCAGCAGGCAGGCTGCCGGGAGTGGCCTCCAGGCCGGGCGCTGCACGTCGGCCCAGACAGGGCACCTTTGAGGGCAAGACAAATGGGGGAAGCCCTGCCAGGACACCAGGCCCGGGGAGCAGTGGCGCGTCCATGCCGCTCCAGGCACCGCAGGGTGGACCTGGGGCCCGCGTATGGCCTGTGCGCTGCGCTGAGCCCCTCCGAGGAGGAGACAACGAGTCCACTGGTTTCCAGCCCACATGCAGGTCACGGGCAGGGCCCCCGGGGGCCTGGTGGGGGTCAGGCTGGCCTCGGAGCCCACCCCAGGAACCGCACGCCCTATTGCCCATCGCCTGGGTGCTGCGGATGGTCCCCAACGTGCCGGCTCCGGCCGGCTCCCTGGGCTTCCCAACCAGGGGTTGGCTGACACGGGGCCGCCCCCGACCCTGCAGCGTTGGGAGGTCCGTCAGGTGCGTCTGCTCTGCCCGCTCCGGCCTGAGCCAGTCACCCCCTCATGGCTCTGTCTTCCCAGCAAGGACGTGCTCAGCCCCAGGGGCTCTCGGCCTCAGGACAGATGGCGTGTGAACCTCCGGGGTCTGTGCGGCCCCCGCGCCGCCGCCTGTCTGTCTAGGCACCCCTTGGAGGACTTTTGGGAGGTGACGTGAAAAAAGCTTCTGTAAGCACTCACATGCGCGGTTACGTGCAAACTTAAGCTTACACTCGCGCGAGGAGCCAGCGGGGTTGCTGGGTTGGACGTGGGCGCATGGCTGCCTTTTGGAAACCCCAGGCTGGTTCCCGGAGTCGCAAGCTCTGTGGCTCTGCGTCCTCACCAGCGCTTGGTGGCGCCAGCCGCTCTGTGTCTTTAGCCATCCTAGTAGGTGTGCGGTGGCATCTCCTTGAGGTTTGACTTGTGCTTCCCTGGGGACCCCTGAGGTGGAGCACCTGTCACATGGGCTCTGCGTCTCCAGTGAGGTGTCAGTGCCAGCTTTCTACCCGATTTTAGAAACCGAGGCTCGAGAATTCTGATACAGGGAATAGATATGCAATGTTGCAAGTCCTTTCTCCCCGCCTGTGACTTGTCTCGAGCTCCTCGTGGCGTCTTTTACAGAGCACAGCTTTTAAACTTTGAAGTCCAGTCCAATTTGTCCTCCTTTTGCCCTTCTGTGGACTGTGCTTGGGGGGTTTTAGGAAACCTCTGCCTAAATAAGGTCACAGGGAATTTTTCCTGGGTGCTGTTTAAGTTTCATAGTTTTAGGTTTATATTAGGTGCATGACACTGTGACCCATTCTGAGCTCATTTTTGGGTGTGGGGCGACGTAGATCAAGTTTTCTGTGTGTGGATGTCCAGTCGTCCAGCAGCAGCGTGTGCTGTGAGACGGTCTGCTGTCTTCTGCGCCACTTTTGCCCCTTTGCCGAAATCAGGGGCACGCACTGGGTCTAGTCTGGACGCTGAGTCCTCCAGCGCCCCCCGTGCCGTCTGACCCTCTCCTTTTCCAGAACTGCCGGGGCTCCCCAGGGCCCCCGCCTGGCGAGCTCTGCACGCCGTGCTGCTGGGGCGCCTGTGGCCGGCTGAGCCCGGGCCCCCGACGCTCACAGCGCCCGGCAGCGGGAGGGGTGAGCACACGCGGCTAACTGCTTTTTGTATTTATCCATCATTTTTTTTTTACAACGAGCTTGTTTCTGTCTCACAATGAGGAAAAGTATCATGAATCAGCCCTTTGCCAAACAAGGGGGCTGTGCTGGTTCGCGTGGCGTGACGCGCCCCCCAAACGCAGCCCAAGCAGCGCGTGCTCAAGCCGCGTAGCTGGGCTCCCGGCGGGGTCCCGTCCCAGGGCCCTGACTTCGGAGGTGCAGGAGGATGCTGTTCCCCCGCGGGCAGCGGGCGCCTCTGGCGGCTGTGCACAGCCCCGGGCGGGAGGTGCGCAGGCCCTGCCGGTCCACCCGAGCGTGTGCTGCGAGCTGGGCTTCGGGGACACGTCCTCCTGCCTGCTGCCCGCCCCCGAAGGCGGGAGCGGCACCTCTGGGACGGCACGTGGCCCTGCATGGCAGTCCCAGAAGGCTCAGTGCAGCCCGGCCCCTGGGCCCTGGCGTCCGGTGCCCGTCCTGGACATCCAGGTGCAGGAGGCCAGTGGGGACGCGGCCAGCCCCGCAGCGCGGCCGCCTCCGGGAGAAGTGCCGCAGCGCGTCTCCCCCAGACGTCCTGCCCTGCGCCCGGAGGCCACACACCGCGGCCCCATCAAGCCAGAGCAGGCCTTTGTCCGACGCCCGGTCATTCATAAAGGATGTGCTTCCTTTAAGGCTTTTTCCGAGACAGTTTGTAGCTCCGCTGTTGCCAGCAGCGACCGACTGTTGGGCCTAAACAGCCGTGGGTGCAGATTAGGTCACGGCAGCTCCCTGGCGCGGGCGGGGCGGGGCCCTGCTGTTGGCAATGGAGGCCACTCGCTCGGCTTGGGGGGCTCTGGTGCAGCCCCAGGAAGACCTTCCCCGGCCTTTGTGGGCCAGTGGGGGCGCCCGGGACCCGTGGGTGGGGTCCCCAGTTGGGACATGGCAGCCCCCTGTGCATCCCCCAAGACCGCTCCGTGTTGCAGGGGCCTGTATACGGGCCGCGCTGGGGCTGGGGGAAGGTGCCCCTTACTGCGCTGCTGGGGCTCATGTGGTGCTCGGGATCGGCCCCCTGCTGGGCAGCTGTGCAGGGTGGGGCGGAGCAGAGCAGGTACTGGGCGGGGGGGGGGGGGGGGGGGCTGGAGGCGCCCAGGGCCACGGCAGGAGACTTGATGCCATGAGGGGCCCTGCCTGGGGCACCCAGGTCCTCCGACCACACCCAAACGTGATTGGGGCTGACGCCCCTTGCTCTGCGCCCCCCCCAGCCTCCTTCCACACACTGTTCCTTGGCCCCACGTCCTGACACCCCTTCTGGGCAGGCCTGAGCCTCCTGCTGACAGGCTCGCCCTGGGGCCTGGCAACGGCCAGAGGGATGGACAGACGAGGGTGGTGTCACCTCAGAACTGACACTGCATCTGAGCTCGGCCGTGGAGGGTGTGTGGGGGGCAGAGCTGGCCCAGCAGCAGGCCAGCTCCTCCCAGACCCACCGTGGGCCAAAGGCCAGCAGTGTGGCCTGCGGGAGGCTCGGGGCCCCGGGCCGTCCTTCTCTGGTGGGCTTGTGGGCCCCCGGTGCTGCAGAGGTGGAGCCCAGAGGCCGGCACTGCCCTGGCCCATCCCTGACTCGTCCCTGCTGCTTCCGTTGACAAGCAGGCAGTGAACACCTCTGCCCCGAATCCTGTGCACACACCCAAGCGTCTCCCTTGGCCGGTTGTGGGGAGGTGACGCTGCTTTAATCTGGGGCTCAGGCCGCGGCACCCAGGGAGGGTCCCAGCCCCACTCCTTCGTGCCAGGACCCTGCTCCCCGCCCTCCCCCAGGCCAGGTCTCTGCTGACGCCCACTCCAGCCAAGCCTGGTCTCCACCGAAGGGTCTGAAGCATAAGTCGCGGCTCCCGCCCCGCCCCCGCCCCCCCCCCCCCCCCCGCCCCGCGTCTGCACATCCCCACCCTCGTGAGTGGTGCTCCTGGGGGTGCCCGGCCCACCCCTGGGCAGGACCCGCTGGGCAGTGTGCTGCGGCCGCTCGCCACGTGGGGCGCCGAACCCCCAGGGGTGGGCGGCAGAGCCTCCTGCACGGGTCTCCCCTTCCCACCGTCCTGAGCGCCCCTCTCGCCCACAGGGGGAAGTCCTGCCGGACCATCACGTTTGAGCAGTTCAAGGAGGCGCTGGAGGAGCTGGCCAGGAAGCGGTTCCGCGGCAAGAGCAAGGAGGAGGCCGTGCGGGAGGTGCAGCGGCTGGTGGAGGGCAAAGCCCCGGTCATCGCGGGGGTGACGGTGCGCGGCGGCCCCGCCCCGCCCCTGGGGTCCCCGCCCCGCCCCTGGGGTCCCCGCCCCACCCCCGGGGGGCCCCCCCCCCCCGGGGTCCCGCCCCGCCCCCTCGGGTCACCGCCCCTGGGGTCCCCGCCCCCTGGGGTCCCGCCCCGCCCCTGGGGTCCCCGCCCCGCCCCCTGGGGTCACCGCCCCCTGAGGTCACCGCCCCGCCCCCTCGGGTCCCCGCCCCGCCCCTGGGGTCCCTGCCCCGCCCCCTCGGGTCCCGCCCCTCCCCCTCCCCCTTGGGTCCCGCACCCCCAGTGCCCACGGCCTGACGTCTGCCCCCTCCCCCCGCCCCATGTCCCCCGCAGAAAGCCGTCTCCTCGCCCACCGTGTCGCGGCTCACGGACACCAGCAGGTTCACGGGCTCCCACAAGGAGCGGTTCGACCCGTCGGGCAGGGGCAAGGGCAGGGCCGGCCGCGTGGACCTGGTGGACGCGTCGGGCTACGTGCCGGGCTACAAGCACGCAGGCACCTACGACCAGAAGGTGCAGGGGGGCAAGTAGGCGCCAGGCCGCCGCCCTCGTCTCGTCCCTGCACTTCCGCGCGACGCCCCCCGCCCCTTCCCAACGTGCGTGTCCGAATCCAACTCACTGCCCTTTTCTAACGAGCCTCGTCCCGAAGAAGGAAGGAGGGACAGGCTGTCTGGAGAGTCTCGGGAGCCCCGTGCCCGGCCTCGGCGCTGGCACAGGCCAGGGGCGAGAGGGACCCGGGCCTGCGCGGAGGCCAGCGCTGACCCCCGGGCCAGCCTTTCCAGGAGCCACGAGGGCCACGCGAAGCTAATCCACTAACCCACCCCGCAAGCCACGAGCCATCGGGTGCTGTGGGTGATGGCGGGGGCGCGTCCGCCACACAGCCGCGAGCGCCCCGCCTTCCTGGGCCCGCAGGGCTGAGCGCCCGTGGGCTCCGGTCCCGTGCGGGCTCTGTGCACACGGGCGCACACCGCCTGCGGCCAGGTCTCCACGAGTGGGCGCAGCAAGACCACGGCCACCGTGCGGGGACTTGCTGTGGGGCGGAGGCGGGCGTTTAAGCGGAGCATCCCACGCTGCTGCTCTGAAAGGAAAAAAGAAACAAGGCGCACTGTGCAGGGCGGGCCGTGCTCGTCCTCAGCCGGCTGTCCCCGCCCCGCCTGGCGGCGGTGGGAGGCGACCCGTCCCTTACCAGGTGGGCCCGAGCGCTGGCTTCTGCGGCCCTGGCCCTGGCCCTGCCCCGCTGCCCACCTGTCAGCCCGGCAGCTTCTCTGCACTCTCTCCAGGCCTTGTGTGTGAAGTGGCCTTTCCTGACCTCGTGCCAACACCTTGCACTGCGGTCAGCGGTGAAGCCCTGGGCCTCAGCGTGGCCCTGCTTCCGAGCCCTGCCTCCATCCTGCGTGCAGGGACCACCTCCAGGGCACACCAGGAGCACCGGGGAAAGCACATCCTGCACGTGGGGCCACTCACAGGCCCAGCGCTGGCGAGGCAGGCACGGCTCCTGCAGCGGGACAGGCTGGGCCAGCACCCTCTGCCAGGTGCAGCTGCTGCACGCGAAGCCCTGGAGCCTGCCCAGGGGGCTCGCGGGGCCTCGGGTGCGAGCTCTGGTCTGTGGGACGGAGCGCAGTTTGCTACCAGGGAAGCCGCCTCTGGCCTGGCCCGTGTCCCTCGTTCCTCGTGGTGAGGCCAGACACTTCCATCCGCCTTCCAGGAGGTCTGCCATGTCACGGTGTGGCTGGTGGTACCACCTGGACCTGTTCAAGCAGCGCCCGCCCGCCCAGGAGTCCCCGAGCTGGCGCTGCCGTGCAGCCGAGGGTGTCCACTGCCGGCCCTGGGAGCCGAGTGTGGAGGGCAGTCGTGGGCCGGGGCAGGCTGGGAGGCAGCTGGTCCTTCTGCAGCCCCTTCTGCAGCTCAGGCCTCCCAAGCCTTGGCGTGGTGGCTGTGCCCCGGGTTCTGGCTGCATTGGGGCGTGGCTGTGCAGCTGTTTCCTGACGCGGTAATCCTGTGCGGCCAGGCCCCCGGGCCACAGGCAAAGATGGCGTCGACCACCCCATTTCCCTTGACCAGAACCTGGGTGAATGCCAGAAGCCAGAGCCACTCGGCCCCAAGGATGTCACGCTAACCTGACCAGCAAGGAAAAGCCAAGCGGCTGGTGACTGTTCAGGGAGCTGCCACTGGCCAGGGCCCCCCAGCAGAGCTGCCGCCGCCCCTGCCCCATTGGCCCCCTCACCCATTGCTGTCTGTTCTGCTGCCCTGTGAGCGACAGGGCCTGGACACGGAATCCAGCGTGGCCCAGCTCTGCAGCCAGGCACGCTGGGGTCGGGGTGGAGGCCTCGGGGTGCGCAGGGCCATCAGCCCCCAAAACACCCAGCACGGATCTGCCCTCGGAGCCCTGCGTGGGACTCAGAGCAGAGGCCTGGGCACCAGCCAGCCCCCTCCCGCCCCCTCCCGCCCGCAGCGCCGTGTCCTCTGAGCCAGGACCTGGGCCTGCCAAGTGCTGCTGCCGTCACTAACAGACGAGCTACTTGGATGAGAACCTTTACTTCTGCTGACAACTTAGACCTGCTTCCCCGGTGGCCGTGATGAGCCGGCACCTTCAGCAGATTCCCTGTGCACCCACCGCGTGCCCGAGGCCGGTGGTGGATGCCAGGAAGGCGCCTGCTCCCGGCCTCAGAGCAGCTGTGGAGACCCGGAGGATTCGGGCCACGTGGGCAGTGCACGGCCTCGAGAGCAGGTTGGCCGGCTTGGCCGCCCCTCGCTGCCCACGACAGGCATGTGGCTGCTTCGCCGCTCCCTGAAACCACACACGTAAAAACACGTGTTTTTATTGGATGTTTATCTGTGAAGAAAACCTGCCCCAAGAGAAGGGCTCCCCGCCAGGTGAGGACACGGCAGTGGCAGTTTTTGGGAATCGGTCGTGCTGGAACACCGATTCATTGCTACTCCGTGCCACAGAAAAAGCTCATAGGCAGTGGCCAGTAAGAGCTTTACCAGAATCTAAGCTCAAGTTATATAAGTTTGAAGTGTGATAGCAGAAGATATATATTTATACTGGTCTATTTTTTCACCTTTTAATACCCCTAGTCTTAAGTTTTGGGGCAGATGAAATATAAACCAGGAAAAGGCCCAGCCCAGGGCTGCAGCTGTGCCGTCCCCATCTGTGATCCCACAAGGCCATGCGCCCTGCAGTGTGCTGGCACCCAATTTTGTGAATAAAGTTTTATTGGGACACGGCCATGCCCACTCGCTTAGTATGCTCTGTGGCTGCTTTTGTGCTATAAGCGCAGAGAGGAGAGGCTGAGTCGGGCCCCCAGCCCTCCCAGGGACCATGGGTCCCTGGGTTGTGGGTGGCTGACCACGTGCCCAGAGTGCCCCGTGACCCACCACCACACAGGGACGACACAGCAGCACACGGAGCTGCCGAAGTGCTGAGGAGTCTCCAGAAACACTGGAGGAGGCCTTCCCTCCACCACTCACTTCTGGACGCTGGCTCCCACGTGGCCGAGGCCGTGGGCATGCGGCTTCTTCAAACACCAAATCAATGACAGGGAAATCTGTGCAGCCCAGAAGGAACGCGAAGGCCATGACTATAGTTTGTCCCGCGGTTTTCGGGGGCGGGGGTCTCCTCTGCGGGTGGGATCTGCTTTACGCTGTTTCCACAGCACGCCCCGGCGCCACCGCCTCATTCCGTCCGCTGGGTAAAGCTCTGCCGAGGCCTGGAACCGCGGCTCCAACCCCGCAGTGCGCCGCAGACCTGGCGGCAGCCCCACCCCGATGCCCCCGTGTGGCCGGCGTCCCCCGTGGGCCTGGATCTGGCCAGGCTCACAGGCCCCTAGTGAACAGCGTGTCTGTGTCCTGTGCGTGTAAAATTGGTAAAGTGAAGAATAAACGTGTTAAAACGAGGCTTTCTCCTGTCCTTAAGGGATGCGACAGGCACCGGCAGCGGCGCATTTGCTGGGCACGGGCCGGGGAGGGGCTGCAGGGTGTGGAGCCCCGTGATGCCCAGAGCCTCAGGCCACCTCCGACCAGCCGGCGGCAGCTCCGAGGCCGGGTCTCGGCTCCAGGGGAGGGCGTAGGACACACCCAGGGATAGGGCCCACCGTGTCAGCCCGAAACCCGACTAGGACAGTTTCCAAAAGAGGATAAAATAAAGGCACATTCAGACATAAAAGCGGTGGACACTAAAGGAGATTCTAAATACAGAAGGCAAGTAGCTGCTGACCGAAGGTCTGAGGAGGACGGAGGGGGACGGAGAGCGAGGAACGGGGCAGACAGAGGCCGCAGGGGGGACGGAGGGCGGGGGTGACGGAGGCCCCAGGTCAGCAAGGGAAGGGAAGCCACCGAGGTGGGGGGCTCTTCTCTGCCCCCGCCCTGGAAGGACCCGGCTCAGTGCCGCTCACGGACCTCGGCCGGGCTTCAGCGAGGACACCCTGTGCCGCGACCTGGACTGAACTGGTCGTCAGACTCTCCCCACAAGGAAGGCCCAGTAATTCCCCTAAGCAGAGCCTCACATAAATTCTCCTAAAGAACCAGAAGGACGCGCCCCGGCACTGCACAAGGCCGGTGTAGCCGCGATGCAGATGCTGGGTGCACAGCGGGGGGCTGGGACGGCCGCGCTGGGAGGCGGGTGCGGCCTAGCACGCTGCCTTTGTGGCTTCGTCTTCATCATGACCCTATAGGACAGGCACTAGGGACCCCACTCTACAAACGGGGAGATCAGGGCCCAGAGAACTCAGATAATTGCCCAAAGTTAGACGTCTAGTAAGTGGTGCAGGTGGAACAAAATAGCAAACAAAATACAATAAAGGAAAATCCATCATTAGTAAGTTGTGTTTATCCCAGGAATCAAAGGTTGTTTTTACATTAGAAAATAGACTATTCTAATCACCCACATATATTAACAGATAAAAGGAGAAAAAGCACATGGTCATCTCAAGAGTTAAAGAATAGGTGCCTGAAAAAATCCAGCCATGTGTGGTGACAAGTTCTTATCAAATGAAGACTAAAGGGGCTTCCTGAAGCTGGCCAAGGCCTTGTAAGGAAAGCTTAGCCCAGACTTGGTGATGAAACTGCGTGTCTCCTTTTGGTGTCAGTAACAAGCCAAAGATGCCCCGGTTCATTGCCAGTTCTCATCAGTATTATGCTAGAGGTTCTCCAGAAAAGCAAAAACCAAACCAAACTAAAAAGAAAAATAGACAGTAAAAATCTAAGAGGATAAGAAAGGAAAAAAGAAAACACAGAATACGTGACTGTGTGCCTAGGAAAGGTCAAATACCTACAGATACATAAAATTATAAGAGTTTAACAAGACTGATGGTACAGAATTAATACACAAAAATAACTGAATTTCCATGTGACAGCAACAAATTAGAAAATGAAATCCAAAACAACTTTTAAAAATGTATCATTTACAATAGCACGGAAAAAATAAGAACCTATAAATAAATATAACAAAAGTCTGCAAGACCTCTACGGAGAAAATTATATCAAAACAAAGGAGACCCAATAAATGGAGAGAGCATGCATGTTCATGGCCTGTCAGCTCAGTTCCACATCTGTCCATCTGCTCCTCCTGGAGCTGCAGGTCCGAGGCCATTCCAAACAAAACCCCACTCGAACCAATTCTGAAATGATGAGCTGTGCAGAGTCAGAAAGTCAAGGCGTCTTCAGCATGCGGTGGGCGCGTCCTCTGGAGAGCGGCGGCTGGGAGATGGGCAGCCACGGGCACAGCAGGTGCACGGCCCACTCACGGCGTGGGTTTTTTTTCAGTAGCTGGATGCCCACTTGGAGAAAAGTGAAACGGGGCTCCTAACCCCACACCACGCACAGAAATAATTCCAGGAAGAATAGAGCTCTAAAGCCTTCAAGAGACAAAACTGCACAACCTTCTAGAAGGTTATAAACACCGAAGGAGAGCTTCATGAGCTTTAGAACAAGAAAGATTTTTAGAAATAGATCCAAAATGCTTTAATCATAAAGAAAAAGACTGAAAACTGGACGTTAAAATTTAAAATTTCTCTTCATCAAAAAACACCATTAAAAAGTGAAAAGGTAAGACACAGAATGAAAAAGCTATTTGCAAATGGAACTCAGAAAATACCACCCAAAGGAAAACGACTCCTACAAATCCACAAGACCCACCACCCAACAGAAGAGGAGACCTGAGCGGGCACCACGCGGCCGGGAGAGCCGGAGGCCAGAAAGCGCGCCAGGTGCAGCCCATTTGGAAAGTTTGGGATTATCTAGTAAAGCTACTGAGAGTATGGGTAGAGTTAAAGGAAACTGGAAACTAAGGAGAAACAAAACTTTAAGAAGAACTAAATAGAATTTCAGAACTTGAAACATATAATTTCTGAAATCAATAATTTACTGTACGTGAAGAAAAGGTGAGCAAATTTCGTGACTGGCCAAGAGAACAAGTCCAAACTGACGCTCCAAGAGAAAGAAGGGTGAAGGGGCGAGGGGCGAGCTGCGCCCCCGCTCCACGGGGCATTCGTAAGTGTGCCTGGAGCCCCAGAACGGGGGAGAGAGACTGGTCAGAAAAGAGATCTGACAGAACGTTTAGAAATTTGATGGAAAATAAGAACTCACAGATCCAAGAAGCTCGATGAAAACCCAAGCAAAATAAATATAAAACGTGATCGTTTTCTAACAGCTTAAGACTTAAAAATTTTAAATAAAAAATTGATCTGGTGATGGAAACCACCCACCACCCAAGTAAATGCCTTGCCCCCCGCGTGCCTGCTGCCCACGCCGGAAGCCGTCAGACGCGGCGAGGCCGGCCCGAGCGGCAGCCCAGGGCCCTCTTCCCGGGTGCCCCCCGCCCCAGCCTCAGAAGCCCAATGCACACCTAGCACGGGCCGTTTTCTCCCAGGGCTGCTTATTTTTTCATATAATCATTTAAATATTGCTTTAAAAAAATTACTTTGTTTTACCACTGAAAGTATTAACTACAACTCAAGATAGCAAGTTTCAAACTAAATGTCTAGTTTTACGCCCTATTATGACATAAACGCACTGCAAGCAAGCGAGAGGCAGGAATTGTGTAGATATTTTTACTGTGACATGTTAACATCACTAACAAAATTTTGAAATGTTCCCCTCATTTTTAAGTGTTACTTTTGTGACATCTTGGGACTCATTGGCTCCCTAAAGAATTCAATGAGAAACTCAGTTATAATTTATAGAGGCACGAAGTTAACTTTCCAGAGCTATAATTTACTTCATTAAATAAGCATTGCTGGTTACACAAGAAAATCACAGTCCTCAGCCGCCCACTTCGCTCTCTCACACTGGGAGGAAAACGCTGCACTCGCTCCATCTCAAGGCGCCCGGTGACTAATTAAAGGTCTGTCTGCCTTGAGACGCTCCCAGGATGCTCCAGAAGTCCACGCTCCCAGCGGGAGACCACCCTCGCCACCAAGCGGCCCGAGGCGCAGGAGGCCCCGTCCAGCCCGCTGGGTGCAGGCCCTGCCGCCGCTGGTGCTAGCGGGCGCCGAGGTCGGGGCTGCCACGCGGGCACAGGGCCAGTGTCTTCTTGAGCTCCTTGTAGCTCCAGTGCAGCTGCTCCACCTCCGCCCGGTGCCGCGCCCGCGCCTGGCCCAGCTCCTGCAGCAGGTGCTCGTTGGTGCTGACCAGGGAGCTGGGGGGGGTACAAGGCTCACCATGCTGCGCCCCGGAACCCACTCCCGGCACCGCCAGCTCCCCTTCCAGACGGGGCGGGGCCCGGCTGACCCAACCCCGCACCCCCGCCAACTGCCCGCCCGCCAGCCAGCGAACAAGCACAGGAACCACGGGCGAGCGGCAGTTAACTCGATGGCCTCGCTGTGTGCAGAGTTTGGAAACGTGATCTCACGCCCCACGGCCGGCTAGACAAAGCTCTAACTCGGGAAGGAGCTGGACACAGCACCGTTCCCACCTCCCAAGCACAGAGGAGCCTTGTGACTCCGACGGGGAGCAGCGCAGTAGCAGAGCCCTGGAAGCGTTCTGTCCCCTCTGCTGTCTCCACGTGGCCTGGCGCACCCTGCCAGCCGTGGACGACGCAGGGCCACGCCGCCGCCACCTCCGCGCGGGCGGCTGCCCGATCTGCTGGACCCTGGAGCCAGCCAGCCAGGCAGGGGTGCTAATCCAGGGGGCAAAAGCCTGAGCCCCCCCACGGGCCCAGGGGCCACGTGAGCCTCGCGCTCTGTGCAGCTGAGGAGTTTCCCAGCACCTCTTCCTTCCTGCCGCTCCCTCCACTCTCAGCTGGTCTCACCACTCGGAAGCCCCTTCCCCTTGAGAATTCGTGCCTGGGATGGGCCCACTTGGGTCTACAGCCTTTCCCTAGGACCAGGCAGCCCCCAGACCCCGGGGGAGATGGAGCGGCCTCAGCCCCACAAGGGGAAAGACGGGGCCAAAGAGGAGGTGTCGGGGAGGGAGGGAGAGAGAGGATGTGGGCCAGAGAGAGGGAAGGTGCCAGGGGGCGGAGGGTCCGCCTCGGCCCCCAGCACAGCTGCTCCCGCCTGCCCAGAAGGGGGCGTGAGCCCGTGCAGAGGCCTGCGCTCCTGGCACCTGTGGCTCTCCTGCAGCATCTGCGTCAGCTCCTGGATCTTGTCGGATCGCTCCAGGTGCTGCTTCAGCTCGGCGACCTCGCCCGAGAGCTGCGTCACTGCGGCCTGAAGCCCTGAGGGGGGAGGGAGCGGGCTGCCAACTGAGACAGCTCCCGAGCCGAACCCAGTTTGGGGAACAGCAGCGCGAAAGGCTGTGTGCCTAGAAGCCGCGCAAGCACCGGTGGCCCGAGCCCGGCCGCCAAGGGCGCGGGGCGAGGCTGCAGGCAGCAGCGCAGGGGGGTGGGGTGGCGGAGCTTGGGGAGAAGCGCCGGGTCCAGCGGCCGCGCGGCTGCACCACCCCAACCTCACGCCACTGCGCAGGACGCGTCTGGCCTCCGCCTGCGGCACACGCTCTGCAGAGCCACACGACCCAGAGGGGACGTCAGCGGGGGCTGACCCCGGACAGATGACCACACTGCGCGACGCCGCGCGGGGCACTCGCAGGGACCCAGGACCCCCAGGTCACTAAGCCGGACTGGGCAGAAGGCGGCCTCGAGCCCCATAGTCCTGACGGCCGCGGTGAGGGCGGGACCCGGGGCCCAGGCCGCCAGGCAAGGGGGGCAGGGGCAGAATCCCCAAGGAGGCCGCGTGCTCTGGACCAGGGGGCAGGAGCCCCCTGCCCGTGCTAAAAGCTCAGGAAAAGGCATTTCACGATAAGGTGAGTGACCGTGTCCCGGGGTCAGATCCCAGGAGGACGAGCGAGGGCAGCGGCGCCCGCAGAGCAGACTGGATCCTGACCGAGGGCGCGGAGCGCGCCGGAGACAGAAGGAGGCACGTGAATCAGGAGCAGAGAGATGGGAGAGCTCAGGAAAGGGCCAGAAATAAAGGAAAAGCGCATACCAGAGCGATGGCTAAGCCAGAAGAAACAAGAGCAAGTAAATACGACATAAGGTGAAAGAAGAAGCTTTTAAATGAAAAAACGAAAGACTACGGAGAGCTCTGACGACTCAGTAACAAAGGGCAAAAGCTCCGAGCAGACACGTCACCAGAAGATGAGCAGGGGCAGCGCGGGGTCCGGCGCCAGGGGAACACGGCCCGGCTGCAAACGGGGCCGCGCTCTGCCCTCCCACGGGGGGTGGCTCGGCCGGCATGGCCCGCCCCAAGCACCAGCCCTCACACTCACCACTGATTTGCAGGGTCAACGTGGCTGAGGCGTCTGCGTTTTTCACTTCTTTTTTCATGCTGAACAGAAGTGATTTCAAGCTACTATTCTCCTCCAGAGACCTGTCCAAGCGCGTCTTCGAATCATCCTAACGACACAGAAAGAGACTCCAATAGGCCGGGAAAGCTCAGGGCGAGCACATGGGGCGAAGCAGAGCCTTCTGGCCGGCACCAAGGTGCCCAGCCCCCTTTTCACCTGTTAGGGTTTCTGAATTGCAAGTGAGAAGCAACAGCCGGCTTCAAGCAGGGGCTGAGGGGGCCGAGGGGGGACTGGGCCCAGCACGTGCCTGTGAGGGTCCTGAGGGCGCCGTGGGATACAGCCTAGAGGTGCAGCCCCCAGCCCCGTGACTGCCGGAGGAGAGCCGCTGCCTCCAGGCAGCCTCCCGCAGGAAAGCGCTGTCCCTGCTGCTCCAGGGGTACATGGGGACCCCAGCAGCCCACCACCTAACATGGCAGGGTGTGGCCGAGGGCTGCTCGCCTCCAGGGCAGGAAACGCTGGATGCAGACAGTGTGCTAGAGAAGGGGCTTCCTGCTAGGGCTGGTGAGGCCCCAGCACTGGCTTCCAGGCCCCCCAAACCCCCACGCCGCCTATGAGCACCCAGGCCCTCCCGAGCCCCCCAGGATCCCCCCCAAGCGCTGTGGGACTCCTGGGGACGGTCACCTGGCAGCTCCACAAGCCTCACAGCCTGGCCCGGCCCACCCCACCCGCGTCCTCCTGCAGGTGCGGAGGCAGCGCAGTGGGCAGGGCGGGGCCTCGTAGGCCGCAGGAACGAGAGTGTCCAAGTGGCATGAGGAAGCAGGCCGCGGCAGCTCTGCCTCGGCAACCCGGGGCCACCCGCCCTCCGCACTGTAGCGCGAGCCCATCCCGCTCTCCACCTGTAGTGCCCAGGTGCCCTCCCGCCCCGGCTGCAGCACACTCCACACCGCGGACGTTCCTTCCTGCCCGGGGGCGAGGCCCACATGGGCACCTCACGCCAGCTTCACCCAGGCCTCGGGCGTGGCTGGTGCGTGGCTCCTCTCTCCGGCCTCTGCACCACCCCGTCCTCCCAGCGGCTAGGCAGGGCTCAGACGGGGCCGGCCCTTTCCAGACGCCCCTGCCCTTCGGGGAGGACAGAGCATTCAGAGGCGTCCCGATGCCAGAGGCTGCCGTGTCACTTCTCGACGTCTCACTCTTTCCTTTGACATGAAGCTCTGTGCTGACATCTCAAGTGGCAGCTTCTTAAGCAGTTAAGACGAGAGGGTCAGGCATTTGCACATACTTGGGGCTAGCACCAAACGAGGTCCCCAGCAGTCTCTGCGACAGCCATTCCTTGGTCCTCGCCAGGGCAGACCACCTGCCCCCAGCCCCTGGGGCGGCCCATGGAGGGGCCCACATGGCAAGCCCGGAGGACGCCCAGCCCCGCAGGTCCCCCGCGCAGCGGCAGCCTGGGGAGCGCCTGGCCGCACGCAGCCAGCTAAGGGGTCCTCCCGGCGGCAGCCCTGCGAGGAGACCCAGCCTGCTCTCTAAGCTGCCGGGCACAGGGCCGAGCTGCTGAGCCCCCATGGCTGCGGGGGGCAGGGGCACATGGAAAGGAGCTCACTGCAGCTACGATGCCCACGGCAGCCGCTGCTCCCGGCCCCTGGTGCCCCCTGGCAGCGGGCACTCCCCAGGCTCAGGGTGGCATGGCCCGCACAGGCCTTGCCCACTCTGGAGCCACTTCCGCCTGGTACCCTTCTCGGCCCCCACTAGCCCCTGCGGGTCCCCGTCCCCTCACTGCTGCGTGGGGCCTGGGGGTCACCGGGTGGGGCCAGGCCCAGTGGGCAGCTTGGGGCCCGCGGGAGGGGGAGTGAGCAGCGGCTGCAGCAGGAGCAGGCCGGGACGGGGCGCTCACCAGCTCCTGGCGTGCCGTGCTGAGCGCCGCCATCAGCTCGCTGAGCTTTGCGTCATGCTGCCGCTGCTGCTCCACAAGGCGATTTTGCAAAGATTTGTTTTCAAGAGTCAGGAAACCAATTTCCTCATCCACAGCTGAACTGTCCTGAGCTGCTGTGAACGCTCGGATGGATGACAAAACACGTCTTGCCTGAGCTAGGAGTAAAGACCGAATGTTACTGCAGCGTTTACGCTTAAAGGGCAAAAAGAGCTTCCAGGACGTTTCAAAGCGCATGGCCTGTGCCCCGCGCCCCGCCAGCCAGCCCCGCGCCCGGCAGAGGGCCGCCCCTCCCGAGGCTGCAGCCCTGGCTCTCTGCACCAGAATAAGGAATTAGCCTTCATTCTAGAAGGAGGTGCCCTCCAAAGAGGGCTGCACGGGACGGGCTGCTCTGTCAAATCCCACGCAGCGCGGTCAGCAAGAGGCGCGGCGTGGACCCCACCTTCGCCCCGCAGGGCGGAGGCTGGGAGGGCGCTGGGCGGTCCTGGGCGCCCCTCCAGGCCCCTCTGCGTGGGGGCGGGGCCGAAGGGCCTCCCCCAGCCCCTACTCACCCAGGAAGGCCTCGGGGCCCCGCAGTGGCCTGTGGCCGTCCCTGTGCCTGCCCGCCAGGTCCAGCAGCGCCTCCAGGAACGCCTCCTCCAGGGCGGCCTTCGTCCAGGGCGGGGCCGCCGTGAGCAGTGAGGGAGACAGTTGAGGGGAAACAAAGTCACGAGGCGGCCCTCGCTGCGCAGAACAAGCACGTGCGCCTGCCCCGGTGCCGCGGTGACCTCCCGGCCGCAAACCCGCAGGAGGCCGGTGGTGAGAAGTCTTCTCGCCGCTCCCAGAACACCCGGCTCTGGAGCCACGCCGGCAGCCGGGCAGCGGGGCAGGGCGGTTCTCTCCCGCTCCCCCTGGGCAGTTCACCAATTTTGAGAATTAGTGGACAGGGAAGGTTCCTGCTCTCTGGTCCACTTCCAGCATCCAGCAAGGGTGCGGCCCACGCCTGGACTTCGGACTTGGCGCCTCCAGAGCCAGGAGAGGACAAGTTCCTGATTTCTGAGCCACCGGCAGGTGGTGCTTTGTCACGGCAGCCCCAGATGCACCCCAGCCCCGGGGCCTCCCACCCGGCCCAGCCACCGGATGTGCCCCCTCCTTCCTTCAGCCTGGTCAGGCAGGGCTCCAGGTCCCCACCGAGCTATCAAGCGGCTACTGCCGGAACCCAGGTCTGCTCACCTCCCTGACCGTGCTCGTGCTGCACGGCCCCTGGTCCTCGGCCTCGGCCTCGGCCGCCACGTGAGGAAAGGCCCCCTGGCTCCTGCCGTCCGAGCCGTCCTGCCAGCTGTGGCTGCCCTCGGTGCTTGGGGGCCTGTGGGGCCTCCCCAGGCAGCTCGGGCGCGCCGGTTCTGGAGGCACCTGGGACCTTCTGCCAGGCATCCTCCGCTTCCGGTACTTCTCAGAGGCAGGCACTGGGCTGCGTGGCCGTGGTGCCCGCAAGCTGGAGTCCTGAGAAGAGCTGACCGTGTCCTCTGCACCCACGGAGTCTGCGACAGGGAGGGAGCCAGCCCCGAGCCCCAGCTCTCTGGGCCCTTGAGAAGGTGTTTCTGAGCGTGCCCGTGGAAAATCCACTGCAAAGTGGCGAGGCGGAAGTGACGATTAAGTTTAACAGTGAATTAATGGATTTCTACATATTTTTGTCAAAATTATGTAAAACAAAGATGAGCCAAGTGGAAACGGGCTGTGCTGACTGCCTCAGCAGAAGCTTCTGTCACTGCACCCCGGGCAGGGCCACCCTCCAGGCCCCACGGCCACGTGTGTGCCCAGCGCCTGACCAGACACTAAGGTCCACGCGTGCTCTTACACACAGACGCTGGGGCCACCAAATCACAAAGAAGTAGGAGACAAGAATTCAATTTCCACCAACAAGCATTCGTGTTTCTCATTTAAAATTTTATGTCAAGAAAACAACACTCAAATTCCTCATCATCGCGGAACGAACAGAGCAGTCACCCTCCGGGCTACGTTCATTCTCCAAAGAGCAATTCAACAAACGAGGCCGGAGCGTGGGCAGCCCCCTGGCTGGCGGGCGTGAGCAGCAAGCCCCCGGCACGGAGGCAGCGGGCCGCAGTGGGCGCCCTGCACCCCGCCGACCACGGCTTCGCCCTCGGCTCTAGGCCCGTCCATCTCTGCCGTGCAGCGGCCTAGCACCTGGCGCTCACAGGAGCGGACCCTCCCACCCACCCGTGGCCACCCAGATGCACGGCACCCTGTCCAGGCCACCCCCACTGTACCCTGCTCTCATGGCCTGCGCATGGTCCCCCAACCTCTGCCTGTCCCCTCCTCCCCTCCAACCCTCCTCCAGCTCTCCCTCCATCAGGCAAAATTAAAGGCCTAGAGCTAACCCTAATTAAAAATGTTCAAGACCTCGATGCAGAAAACTATAAAACTAAAAAATGTGATGAGAGATTCTGAAAGGTCCTCCTTAGACGAAGCCTAACCCACATCCCTAGATTAAGTGATTATCAAGATGTCCGTCTTCCCCAAACAATCTACAGATACAAGGCAATCCCAATCAAAATGCCAGCAAAGGGAAGTGGATGTGACTCAGGTGATTGAGCTCCCGCCTACCACATGGGAGGTCTGGGTTCGGTTCCCGGTGCCTCCTGGAGAAGATGACGCAACCAAGAGACACAGCGAGGAAACACAATGAGAGACAAAACCAAGCAGGAAGCGGAGGTGGCTCAGGTGATTGAGCTCCCGCCTCCCGCATGGGAGGTCCCGGGTTCGGTTCCTGGTGCCTCCTAGAAAGAGCAGAGCAGCACACAACAGACAGACACAGCGAGCGCAAACAACAAGGGGGTGGGGAGAAGTAAATAAAATAAATCTTAAAAAAAAAACTTTGAAAAAAGAAAACAAACCCCAAACGCAGGCCGGTTTCTTTTGTTGTTACTGTGGCTCGATTAGAGAAGCTGCGTTTGTCTATTGACCCAGAAACGTAAAAGGCCAAGAGGCACCAAAACTCAGGTGAGGAGGGGGGCAAAGTGGCGCAGGCCCAGACCTGGACCCTGGCGGCACCTCGACGAGTGGCAGCGCCTCCCGCAGCCGGGGCGGGAAGGTTCTCAAAACGAAGCTGGGTCTCCTGAACCCGTGGGAAAAAGCGACTTTGACATCAGCCTGTGTCTGCCGCACAGGCGGGGAGTCAAGGTGGACCTTTACACAGTGCGGCAGGCGAGGAAACGACCCCACAAATGCGTCGAGCAAAAGAAGCCAGGCACGAAAGACAGCTGCAGCACGAGCAGGCAGGACCCTCTGCTTCCAAAAGCGGGGCCAGCGGCTCCCGCGGCAGAGGAGCGGGCTGCAGCGATGCACACAGGTCCTCAGGGAGCTGGGAGGCCAGTGCCGGAACGTTCTCTGGCGTGACCTGGCCCGTTACATGGGTGTGTTCACTTTGTGACTCTTCCAGCTGCTCACTTCGGATTCAATGCTTCAGTAAAAAGGCTTAAAGCCCACAGAGCACGTGCATCTTCGAAGCAGTTAGGCGTGATAAACTCGCGCTCATCTGGAAGCACACGCAGCGTCGAGCGGGGGCTGTGCTCCCCTCGAGGGCACGCCGTGCCGCAGGTGGTGCCTGGCGTGAAGGCCGCACGGGCCGAGTCCAGGAAGAGCACGGGAAGCACGAAGGCTTCACGGGACGTGGCCCTGCCGGGGCGGTCTCAAGCTCTTCCGTGGATCCCAAGAGAAAGAAGATGTTCTGAACGAGGTCAGTCCTGTGGGCGTGGGCCTTCTGACTGGACTATGCCAGCGAGGGGGGACTTGGGTGAGTCCCCCCATCTTGCTGGGCCTGACACAGATGGGGACAGAGAGAGACACGCGGAGGGAAAGGGAGCTTGCCATGTGAGAGAGGCCTGCAGGGAAGCCCCGAGGGCTGAGAGGGCCTGCAGTCGGGAACCAGCAGAGCACAGGGGCACGGAAAGCAGCCCCGAGGGGCTGGGCCCACGGAGCAGCCCACGGCTGAGGAGACGAGCCCTGTGCCTCATCACCACAGCTGCGCTCTGGGAAATGGTAGCTAATGGAGGGGAAGGCAGAGACCTCCGCAGAGACCGGCTCCCATTCTGCTTCCCCACGTGCGTGCCAGGACCTCATGATCACAAGGAGCTGACTTTGGTGAGAAAGCATCTCTGCTGATGCCTTGATTTGGACATTTCATGGCCTCGGAACTGTAAGATTTTACTCCAAATAAAATGCCCATTATAAAAGCCGACCCATTTCTGGTACTTTGCATCAGCAGCCCTGTGGCCACCGAAGACCCCTGGCCTCGACCAAGGCTCAAACTCAAGATGACGAGGGGATGCGTGGCAGTGGCCGAAAGCCAAGCCCGAGCCCAGCGCGCAGCGCGGCACGCCTCGCCTGCTCAGCCCGCAAACTAAGCCTAAACAAAACCTGGCAGAGTGTTAGATGCATTCATGGTAGAAGGTTTTCATATTTTTATACCATTTGTATACACATTCCACTCTCAGCTTATTATTCAATTTTCCTTACCTTTGGTTTAGAAAACGTACCCACTGCCGTAAGCTGGGACCATGTACACACTGTGAAACTAAAATATGGATACGTGACAAATGCCAATGTACAAAATTCTGCGCTAACATTTTAGAGAGCTCTCAAGCAACCACAGAGACAGCAAACACCACAGCACGTTTCCTGCTTACTGCCCAGCACACGTGCGGCTTACCCGGGCATGGGCCAGCGTCAGGCGCGTCTCCGCTCCGAGGGAGGAGGTCTCCACAGTGGTGGCGCTGAGGCTTCTTTTCTGGGAAACGTCCTTTCCAGCCCTCTTTCTTCCTCCCGTGGCCTCTCTTTGTGGCGTCGCCACCCTGAAGCTGAACTGAGCGAGGGCTAGGCAGAAGGCTGGATTCTGCGGGATTGGAAACAGTCTTGTCTAAGTAAATGTTACATTGTAACATCCCCAAAGGTCCTCAAGGTAAACGTTACACTGTAAGCATCTGGTGATGTCTGATACCCATTACCCATGTTTTCCTAGACTCGATTAAATGAGAAAAAGTTAACTAGTTGTTTAATAACAAAAGAGCCAACGGTATAGCAGACCCACAGCAGTCATTCAGAGCAAACAGTTCTACAGGTGGCCGTCACTTGCCAATCTCAGAAAAACGTACTTAAAAATGCAGCCATAAAGACCGGAAGTCCATTTAGACAAACGCAGTCTCTACGGAAAGTGCAACGCCCACAGACTTCGCGGAAGAGGCGCCCCGCGCGTCGCCACCTCGCTGCAGGATGGCTCGACCGCCCAGGCTCCCAACCTCCCTCACAGCTCACTGTGGAGGAGCCGAAGGCAGAACATGATGGCGAGTGTCCCAGAGTCCGTCTTCCCAAACTCAGAAATGTGGGAGAAGGCAGCCTCTGAGTGGGACCCCACAGGCATGCACCCCGATGTTCCGAAGAGGGGTTTACAACGTCCTGCAGAACCACACACTGAAAAATATGTCTCAGCATGTCATCTTATTAGACTCTTTACAACCATAGCTAACCTGCACATTACAGGGAAATTAAAGTGCAAAAGCTCCATTTCTCCTAGACAATAAATAAAAATCCAGAAACAGCCTATTAAAAAAAAATTTATATATCATGACCAAGTGGATTTATCCTAGGCATGGAAGGATGAGTCGACATAAGAATATCAATTAAT
Organism: Tolypeutes matacus; assembly: GCA_026826555.1. Classification (NCBI taxonomy): domain Eukaryota; kingdom Metazoa; phylum Chordata; class Mammalia; order Cingulata; family Chlamyphoridae; genus Tolypeutes; species Tolypeutes matacus. The sequence goes on from JAKSZT010054013.1 coordinate 161,218, forward strand.
GTAATATACCACCTTAATAGAATAAAGGGGAAATATATATAATCATCTCAATTGATGCAGAAAAGGCATATATCAAGATCCAGCACCCCTTCTTGATAAAAACACTTGGAAAACTAGGACAAGAGGGGACCTTCCATAATATGATAAAGCACATGTATGAAAAACTCACAGATAACATCACACTCAATGGTGAAACTGCCTCTCTAAGATCAGGAACAACCCAAGAATGCCTACTGCCTCTGCTGTTATTAAACATTGTACTGGCAATTAGGCAAGAAAATAAGTAAAAGACATCCAAATTGGAAAGGAAGAAGTAAAACTTTACCTATCTATTTATATATATATATATATATATATATATATATATATATATAGAGAGAGAGAGAGAGAGAGAGAGAGAGAGAGAGAACGAGAACCCTGAAAAGAACTCAACAAAGCAACTGGAGCTAATAAAATGAATTCAGCACAGTGGTGGGGTACAAGATCAACATGCAAAAATCAGTAGTGTTTCTATACATTAGTAATAAGCAATGTGAAGAGGAAATCAAGAAAAAGACTCCATTTAAAATAACAACTAAAAGAATCAAATATCTAGAAATAAATTTAACCAAGGATGTAAAGGACTTGTACATGGAAAACTATGAAATATTGCTAAAAGAAATCAAATAAAACCTAAATAAATGGAATGGCATTCCATGTTGACAGATTAAAAGACTAAATATTACAAGATGTCAATTCTACCCAAAGTGATTTACAGATTCATAACAATCCCAATCAAAATTTCAACAGACTTTTTTGCAGAAATGGAAAAGCCAGTACAAAGTCATCAAATTCACGTGGAAAGCTAAGGGCCCATGAATAGCCAAAACCATCTTGAAGTAGAAAAACAAATTGGGAGGTCTCAAAGTTCCTGATTTTAACTTACTACAAAGCTATTATAATAAAAACAGCACAGTAGTGGCACAAGGACAGCATATAAATCAACGGAATCAAACTGAGAGCTCAGAAATAAACCCTCACTTCTAGGGCCAACTGATTCTGACAATGGTTCCAAGTCCACTCGACGGGGAAAATAATCTCTTCAACAAATAGTGCTTGGGATATTTGTATGTAAAAAATGAAGGTGGACCCCTAACTCACACCACACACAAAAATTAACTCAAAATGGATCAAAGAACAGGATTATGAAATCCTGGCAGGAAACATAGGGAAGTATCCTCAGGACCTTGTGTTAAGCAACGGTTTCTTAGACTTTAAACCAAATGCAAACAATATAAGAAAAAAAAAAGAGATAAATGGGACTTCATCAAAACTGATGCATCAAAGGACTTCATCAAGAAAGTAAGCAGACAACCCACAGAATGGGAGAGAATATTAATATTCAGTAAAAATCCTACAAGTCAATTAAAAAATGGGCAACAGACTTGAACAGACATTTCTCCAAAGAAGATATACAAATGGCCAATAAGCACATGAAAAGAAGTTCAACATCATTAGCCATTAAGGAAACACAAATCAAAACCACAACGAGATACCATTTCAGACCCAACAGAATGGCTGCTATTTAAAAACAGAAAATAACTCATGTTGAAAAGAACGTAGAGAAATAGGAACCTGAGGACATTGTCGGTGGGCATGTAAGACGGTGCAGCTTCTGTGGAAGACAATTAGGCAGTTCCTCAGAGCATTAGGCACAGAATTCCCCTATGACCCAGCAATGCCCCTTCTAGGTTTACACCCAAAAGAAGTGACAGCAGAGCCGTGAGCAGACATCTGCACACCCATGCTAATAGTGGCATTATTCACAATTGCCAAAAGGTGGAACCACCCCAATGTCCACCACCTGGGGAAGGGATAAATAAAATGTAGTATATACATACAACGGAATATTATCCAGCCGTAAAACAGAAACGAAGTTCTGATACATGTGACAACATGGATGAACCTTGGAGATATCATGTTGAGTGAAATAAGTCAGACACAAAAGGACAAAAATTTTGTGATCTCACTGATATGAAATAATTAGAATAAGTGGATTCATAGTCAGAAAGTAGAGTGCAGGTTACCAGGGGCCGGGGTGGGGTGGGGAGTGGGGAGCTGAGGCTTCAGGTGCAGACCTCCTCTTGGGGTGATGGGGAAGTTCTGGCAGTGGACGGTGGTGATGGCAGCAAAACGCTGTGCCTGTGACTCTCACCACTGCATTATATGTTTGAATGTGCTTAAAAGGGGAAATTTTTAGGTCGTTACGAATGTTGCTAGAATAAAAATTTGAAGGAAACAACAGCAGAACTGTATGACACGGTGGCCCTTGATATAAACCCTGCACTCTAGCTAATAACATAATTATAATAACATGATTTCATTAATTGCAATAAAGGTACCGCACTAATGCGAAGTGCTAATTAATAACAAGGGAAAAATGGGGGCAGAGGAGGCGTATTCAGGAACTCTGTATTTTCTACATGATTTTCTCAGAAACCTACAAATTCTCTAATTAAAAAGAAAAAAAAAAAGACCTCAGAATAAGGAATTGCCTCTCACAGTGGTGCGAGCAGGTACCTTGGGAACCGTGGGATTCAGCCTCAGGCTCCTTCTGGCTGGTGCCCACACTCCCCGGAGGATTGCTCAGGTCCCACTCACACTCGGCAATGAGGTTCAGGACCGCTTCGTCATCTGCATCCAGGAGCAGGCACTTCCTCGACAAAGAATCAGTGCACGTGTCTCGGCAGTGATGAGGTCTACAAAGAAAAGCAAACTCAATGGCGGTTACTGTGAAAAGAAATGACTGTATCGCCAGCATTCCTGTAAGGTCTTTTATTAGAAATGTTTTGGTGCAACTTAAATAAAATGTATCTTATTACTTCTACTAAAGTGAAGTTTAAGAGGGATTCAGCTTCTAAGTGCCTATCACCCCACTCAGTGGGGTTCCTGAGAGCTCCGGAGACACCCTGGTCCTATATAAGGGGGGATAGCCCCAGAGACTGATGCCTTATCAGTGGGTTCTATTTTGTAATCTGTGCTCCTGAGAGTGACAGAATTAGACTCAAATAAGTCCTCCCTGCACATGGTTCACCAGTCCCTTCTATTCAAACCTACATGTGATGCTGGAGTTTCTTAGGTATACTTCCAGAGACTGGAGCCTCCCACCTACCTATGTGCCAGGTGTGCATGAAATCTAGGTGGAGCTGCAACTCCTACCCTACAGCTCAATGGACTCATCCAAGTCACCTGGTGAGGAGACAACGATGGGAAATGGCCATCCCAGGGAATGGAGAGGGCCTGCATCTGCAGGCAGGATCATCCCACCCACCATATCCATGGGATATAAGCCCTCTCTCACTTGGAGTTGGAGTGGACATCACCATCCCAGTCGCCTCTGGATTGGGGGAAGAACTATGGACTAGAGTGGACTTGATGGTATTCTCTTGCTCACATATGGTGATTCTTGCAATGCAAGAAATTATAACAATGAGGTGGAGCCAGTGGCCACTTGACAGTTTTTTGGGTAGGGAGGGGATGAGCAGTTGAAATACAGGGGTTTCTTTGGGAGTTGGAGGTTGTCCTGAGTACTGTTGTGGCAATGGATGTAGGCCATTTTAAATCAGCACACACCACTCAGAACTGAGTGGGAGAGAGTGTGGTCTACAGTGTGAACTGTGGTCTATGGTTGGTGGCAAGGCTCCAGGATGTGTAAGTTCATTGAGGTGGGTGGGCCACACTATGGGAGATGTTTGTGTTGGATGTGGTGGGAGGTGTGGGAGGTGGGCAACATGGGAATCCGAGTGGGTTCCATATAATATTTTAGGTAATCTAAGCACCTCTTAAAATATATGTATATATATATATAAAAAATAACATTTTTGTAAGCAAATACACATATATGCATATATATTTATATATCATTTTACAAATGTTTGTATGTATTGTGAGAATTTTGATTTTTACCCATAATAAAAAAAAAAAAAAAAAGAGGGATTCAGCTGGGAAAACTGCAATTTGACACAAGATCATCTGAAGTCATCATGCCATTCTAGCATTGAACACAACCCCGCTATGATTTGTATAAAAATAAAAGTTCTGGAAACCTGTGTTTTGAGATCTCTGAGCAAGTTCAAATCCAATTTGTTCTTTTCTTAGCATACCCATAATGCAATTCGTATGATCAATAAAGCTAAAGGATATCGAGTTTGAAACTTCTCTTTTTACCTCGAAGGAAAATGTTTCCGTACAGACGGAAAGGTGAGTTCTGTCAGCAAACGGCACTGCCTTCCAATGCCTCCCTCATTTTCACTCCTCAAGCTCACCCTCAATATGTACTCTCTGATTCCTGGCTTTAAGAGGTAGGCCACATGGACGACTCCTGACCATACTTTAAGAGACCACAATAGTCACTGTTTTCTACAGCTGAAAGTTTCCCAGATCAAGCTCGGATTAGCACTCAGGGTCTGCCCATGGACACTTGATACTGAGCACATCCGTTCTCTCTTCCGACAGTGAGGTTAGCCCAGACCACCTGAACTCAAAACCTAGGCTAATTCAGTCTTGAAACTACCACGGATCGGTGCTGCTGCTTTATCTCAAGTGAAAATATCTACAACCAAAGCCTTTAGAGAACAATGAATGATACGGAAACCTCCCAATGGTGACCCTGGTGCAGCTTATTAAAACCTAAAGTTTGTATCATTTGGATATTGAATATGCTCCATTATGTTCCAATTATCAGAGTATTATAAATCAAGTATGGTATAAATATCAATTTCACCAAAAAAGTAGCTATCTGTGTTTGTGTAGACAGTTTTTAAAGGTACAGTGCACACATCCAAATGCTGCTGCTACTTAGTTATGCTGGAAGGTGAGCACGAGGAGGACGGAAAGAATTTTACTTGTTTTAATTTTATCAATTTCTATAATGTTTGCATTTTCTACAAAGATCAAATATTGTGCAAAGTATTTAAAGCAGAGAATCTAGAAAAAGCATTAGTCCATTCAGATCTTTGCTGATTAAAATACATCTTTTCAAGCCATGCTGAATAAACAGGCTTATTTTATTTCCTTATATACTATAACAAGAGAAAAACTGAAATGTTACTGTAAATCAGAACATTAAAATGTATTAGGAGTGACATTGCCAAAAATGGCAGAGTAAGGAACTCCAAATTCTGTCCTTCCTATAATCTAAGCATCTTTAAAAAAAAAAAAAAATTATATATATAAAGAAATCCACATATAATACAAATCAGTGGTAAACAGCAGTGAAACTGGGAAAAAAAAAAAAAAATTCTGTCCTTCCATAAAAATAAATGGAGAAATGGGCAAAAACCGTTAGAATCACCTTTTTCAGAGTTCTGCACAGCAATCCTGGTCGTGCTTGTTCAAGGACAAGGTCAGGTTGTTGGTGAGATTAGCAAACTTCGTGGCATGTAGATCTGACCTTGTTCCATTCCCCACTCCCCAACTCAGAAAGTGTTGAAAACAACCCCCCACTTCCCAGGCAGCGGATTCCCAGAACCAGAGGGAGCAGGGGAACCCATAGTCACGGAACACTAATTATTCCTTGTTCTGACCTGTCTGGCGGCTCCCTGGAAGAGCCACTCAAAAGCTTGTCTTTATCTGACCTAATTCATAACTGGCCCAGTGCTAGAGCTGCTTGAGGGAATCTGCTGAAAACGCTTACAGGCTGAGGTCCCGGGTGCTGCCCTTGAGGTGATGGACGGCAACCGGCACAAAGCACAGACTAACCGCAAAGCTTGGGAGGGAAGGCTCAGGAATGAGACATCTGTACGGGCTCCGAAGAGCTCCCGTGTCTTCAGGCATCACTGTGGGACCGTGAGGTGGAGGCCAAGGCAAGGGGGTGAGTGCGTGCTGACGCAGAAGCTCTCAGCTAAGACAGGATGAGCCACGGTTCCAGTGCGGAGAGAAATCACTGCCCAATCTTCAGCAGTCACTGAACTGACAGAACAGAGCCACAGGGCCACACAGCAAACAATGTGGACATTACAGAATCGGCTCAGAAAAGCCAAACAAACCAACATGCCAGGGGAGAAGAAAGAATTTGGTCTGGTTTTCAACAGAACTTTACAGGGCATGCATAGAAACAATAAAGCATGGACCATATACAGGAAAAACAGAAACTAGTAGGAACTGTGCCTGAAGAAGCCCAGGCACTGGACTTTCTAGACAGAGACTTACATCACCTATTTCAAAATGTTCCGCAAGCTAGAGAAACCCATGTCCAAAGAACAAGAGGAAAGTGGAATGATATCTCAACAAATAGAGAATATCAATAATGATATAGAAATCGTAAAATGAACCAGATAGAAATTTTAGACTTGAAAAGTATAAAAACTGAAATGGAAAATTCACCAAGGCGCTCAACAGCATACTTGAGCAAGAAGAAAGAATCAGCAAAGTTGAAGGTAGGGCAATTGTGATCATCCAGTCTGAGAAACAGAAAGAAAAATGAATGAAGAAAAATGAAGAGAATCTCAGAGACCTGTGGGACGCCATCAAGCAGACCAACATGTGTATAATGGGAGTCCCAGAAAAAGAGGAGAGAGAAAAGGGGCAGAAAAAAAATCTGAAGAAAGGATGGCAGAAGTTTCCAAACTTGATGAAAAACATCAATCTACACATCCAAGAAACTCAACAAACTTCAAATAGGAACACAAAGAGATTCCCACAAAGACACAAATAATCAAACTGTCAAAAGTCAAAGATAAAAAGAGAATCTTGAAAACAGCAACAGAGAAGCAACTCATCACGTACAAGGGAGCCTCAATGAGATTACAGCGGCTGCTTTCCCACCACACAACACAGAGGCCAGAAGGCAGTGGGATGACACACTTAGTGTGATGAAAGGGAAAAACTGTCAATCAAGAAATCTATATCCTGCAAAACTGTACTTCAAAAATAAAGGAAAAATTAAGACATTCCCAGATAAACAAAAGCTCAGGGAGTTCACTTCCATTTGACCTGCCCTACAAGGAAGGCTAAAGGGAATCCTTCAGGCTGAAATGAAAGAGCACTAGCCAGGAACTCAGCTCCACCACAGGAAAAAGCAGGGAACGCTGGGAAAGCAGCTCCAGACGAGCGGCGGGGGCGCCCCTCGCGTCATGGTGTCCAGTTGCTCGATCAGGCGAGCGCTGGCCCTGGTTGCTACTGTGAGGCAGTTTCATGGTTTAAATCGCCATAAGTGGCTCGCACCTGTGGCTACTCACCTGAGGAGACTGCCTTCAGCAACGGAAGAAGAGGCCTTAGAGAGAGAAACAGCGATCTTAGCAGTCAGAAGGGACGATCTCCCTCTACTTCAGCCAGCGGTCCTGAGGAATTTACTGAAACCTTCACTGGAGTTCCCAACTTGTGGCCTGCCCTGTGGAATCTGGACTGGCCCATCACCGTAGCCGTGTGACACTATTCTTATAATAAATCTCATAATATTTACATATGTGTATCTCCATTCAGTTATATTTCTCTGGAGAACCATCATACAATAGGTAAATAAAAGAAGAGCATAAAAATGTTTTTTGGTTTTGTTCCTGCTTTCTATGTAATTTAAAAGACAACTGCATAAAGCAATAATTGTAAATCTAGATTAATGGACACACAATATACAAAGATATAATTTGTGATGAAAACAGCATAAAGGTGGGAAGAGTGACAGAGGTATATAGGGGCAAAGCTCTTTTCTTACAATTGAAACTAAATCGGTATTAATCCAAACTAGATTGCAATAAATTAAGATAGTCATTGTAATCCCCCAAGATAACCACTAAGAAAAGAACTCAGAAAACTACAGTAAAAGAAATGACTCCGGAACTAAAATGGTACACTAGAAAATATCTATCAAACACAAAAAGCAGTGCTGATAAAGAAACTGAGGAACAAAAAGGCATAGGATCCATAGACAACAAAGAGCAAAATGGCAGAAATAAGTCCTTCTCCCTACTGGTAAATATATTGAATGGAAATGCATTAAATTGGGAAGCGGCTGTGGCTCAATCAGTAGGGCTCCCGTTTACCATATGGGAGGCCCTGGGTTCGGTTCCTGGGACCTCCTGGTGAAGGCAAGCCCGCCTGCATGGCGTGGTTAGCTGACCCAGCGAGCACAAGCAGCAAGGGGGGGATAAATGAATAAATAAATAAAATCTTCATAAAAAAAAAAAAAAAAAAAAAAAAGAAATGCATTAAATTCTCCAATTAAAAGACAGAGATTGGCAGAATGGATAAAAATTATATCCAACTATATGCTATTGAGAAGAGATTCACTTTAGATTCAAAGGCACAAAGAGGTTAAAAGTGACAGGACGGAAAAAGATAGTCCATGCTAACATTACCCAATAGAGAGCTGGAATGGCTGTTCTAATATCAGACAAAACAGACTTCAGGACAAATATTGTTACTAGAGACAAAAAAACATTATATAATAATATAAGGGTCAATCCAATTAGAAAATATAACACTCATAAACATATATACACCTAACAACAGAGCTCAAAATACATTAAGTAAAAGCTCACAGAAATGAAGGGAGAAATACACAATTCAATTGTAATAGCTGAAGACATAAATACTCCATTTCCAATAAGGTACAGAAAACCAGCAAGGAAAGAAAAGCCTTTCTTAGTTGAGAAACTAGTCAGACCTAATATCTATAAAATGACCCATCCGGTAACAGCAAAATACAGATTATTCTCAAGGACACATGGAACATTCTCCAGGATAGACCACAAAACAAGTCTCAACAAATTTTTAAAAAGACTGAAATCAGGAGGATTGTGGGAAGATGGCAACGGACTGACAGGCAGAGCTGAATGCTCTCACAAAAACAATGGAGAAAGAGCCAAAAGCCCTCTGGGGGACCTGCTCTGGGGGTCAGCAGACCAGGACAGTGCTGCACATCTCCCAGGAGGGTGAGGGGCAGAGAAGAAGAAGCTGAAAGGACAAACGTGAGCTACCAAGCCCCTGTGGTGGCCGGGAGGGACCTCCCTCCCCCACCCCCAGATATAAGCTGGGGTGAAACCCCTGGCTCCCTGCAGCCAACTGAGAGGGGAGCAGACACCTTCCTCCCTGTCAGCTGTTTCAAGGGAAAAGGGAGGGGAGTCGGGGTGCTTTTCTTCAGTGAACTCGGCAGCAGAGCCTGCCTTGAATCTCTGACCTGGAGATTCGACACAGGAGCACTGGAAAGTCAAGACTGAAACACCCTATGGAAAGGTGCGCTGATGAGTGCCATCTGCTGGTCGGTCTGGAAACTGCATGGACAAAAGCTGCCCATGTTCTCTTGTATCCAACCCCTGGGAGAAAATCTGTGCCCCATGGCTATTCCCTGGCCTGATTTTGAAAATTTAAGCTGGGCAATTTTAAAGACTGAGAATAAGTTTAACCAAATATCAAAGAAGAGCTGTGTGTGGGGGGATAGTTAAGAGAGAGAAATTAGCCATCAGAGTAAATTCACCAACATATTCAGATGCCTAGATATCAGCAAAAAATTACAAGCAATACTAGGAAATAGGAAGAGATGGCCCAGCCAAAAGAAAAACCAAGTATCCTCAAGAGATACAGGATTTAAGACAATCAGTGACAATCACACGACTCTTCTAAATTGCGTCAAAGAATTTAAAGAAAATATGATTAAAGAAATAAAGGATATTAAAATAGGAGACACTGGGAGAGCATAAAGAACAATTTGAAAGTCTGCAAAGAAAATTAACAGACCTTATGGGAATGCAAAACACAATGGATGAGATTAAAAACACATCAAAAAAAACAAAAATAAAATAAAATAAAAGAAAAAGAAAAAACACACATTAGAGACACATAAGATCAGATTTGAATTGCTCAAAGACAAAATTAGTGATTTCAAGGACAGAACATCTGAACTGGAAAAGACAGGAGAACAGAAAAAGAAGAGAATGAAAAAAAATGTAATGCAGTCTCAGGATGACAATGCAAAACATACAAGCATTCACATCATTTGTGTTCCAGTAGAAGAGGATGGAAAGGGGCAGAAAGAATGTTTGAGGAAACAATGACTGAGAACTTCCCAACCCTTATGAAGGAATAAATATCAATATCCAAGAAGGACAACACACCCCAAACAGAATAAATCTGAATAGACCTACCCTGAGACACCTACTACTCAGAATGACAAACATCAGAGATAGAGGATTCTGAAAGCAGCAAGAGAAAAGCAAAGCATCACATACAAGGGAAACTTGATAAGATTAAGTGCCGACTTCTAACCAGAAACCACGGAGGAGAGAAGAAAGTGGTTTGATGCATTTAAGGTACTGAAAGAGAAAAACTGCCAGCCAAGAATTCTGTATCTGGCAAAGCTGTCCTTCAAAATGAGGGTGAGTTCAAAGTCTTCACAGACAAACAAAAACTCTGTTACCAAAAGGCCAGCTTTGCAAGAGGTACTTCAGGGGTGCTGCAGCCTGAAAGGAAAAAAACAAGGGAGCGAGACTTGGAGAAGAGTTTATCAAAGCCCAATGAAGGAAAATGCATAGCCTGAATTATATGAATCTGTCTTTTTTGATTATCATTTAAAGTTTTTGACACAGGGACACTTATTCTGGAGAAACAGGGCAAAACTCTTGTTTGTAAGATAAGTCCTTCAGATGAAGCATATAAATCTAAATGGTAGCATTACTTTATAGTATTTGGACTATGCTTTGGTAAGTTACAGTTTATACTTTGATTAGAATTCTGAGCATGTTTTTGATGTACAAATTTAATTTAATACAAATATATGGATGGATACATTTTGAAGACACAACTTGAAAACCAAATTCTTGAGTAGAAAACGCCTTGGTCAATGTTATGAAATGCCGACTCACTGACTTTCGTTTTATGATAAAGGGAGTGAGTGACTGCTTTCTCTCCTAGAAAGAGACCCGCCGCTACAATTCACTCTGTTTTCCCTGCTTCTGCAGAGAAAGTTTGTCACAAGCCTTAAATGTTTTTAATATTCATTTTGATTCAAAGTTGTGGTTTTGTTATATGTGGAATCTTTGAAAGTTCAGCCAAAAATGCATGCAAATGTGAACATTCTGAAGTTTCTCTTAATTCTCATTTATGCTTAAGTTTTTAGCTTTAAAGAAGTGTAACAACGGTAGTTGCCTCCCTCAGTATTTGTTAGATGTGTGAAGTACTGATAAATGTCACAATGATGATTTTACCTTTTAAATTATTACTGTAGGTAGGTTAGTCCTTACCACATGGAGGGTCCCAGGTTCGGTTCCTGGTGCCTCCTAAAAAAGATGAGCAGACAGCAAGCAAATAAACAACAAGCAGACAGCAAGCAAAAACAGAACAACACAGGGAGCAGATGTGGCTCAAGCAGTTGGGCGCCCGCCTCCCACATGGGAGATCCTGAGTTCTGTTTCCAGTGCCTTCTAAGAAGAAACAAGCAGACAACGAACAAAAACAGCGAGCAGACAGACAAGGGGGCCATCTCAAAAGAAAGTGGGCAAAGGACTTGAATAGAAATTTCTTCAAGATAGACAAATGGCCAATAAGCACATGAAAAGATGTTCAACATCACTAGCCATGAAGGAAATGCAAGTCAAAACTGCGAGACACCACTTTACACCCACGAGGATGACTATTACTTTAAAAATGGAAAATAGTAAGTTTCAGCAAAGATGCAGGAAAATAGGAACCTTCGTACATTGCTGGGACTGTGAACTGGGCAGTCACTGGAAAGCTAAACTGAACCACGCTACGGGCCAGCAGCTCCGCTCCTGGGGACAGGCCCAGAAGGCTGAAAGCAGGGCTCAGCCAGCACCAACGCTCACAGCCGCCGAAAGCTGGAAGCGACTCACGTGCCCACCGCCAGAAGACGGACGGACAAGATGCAGCAGTGTCAGCGGCGACAGTACACGACGTTTCCCCTCAAAAATGGTTAAGACAGCTCTTAGTCAGGCACATTTTACCAGGCACGCTGTGATGGGGCCCCGGCAGCCGCCGCCCTCCCCGCCCTCTCCTCCTGGCTTCTGCCCTTCAAAAGATCGGTGCACACAGAAGCTGACATCGTTGAGTTCATGTTCCATCAAGTCTGGAAAACTTACTTCTCTGAAGTTCAAGCTTCTGCTCATACCTGCCGACTTTCGGGGCAGCTGGAGAGCTGGGCTTCGAGTCCAGTGAGTCCTCGGAAGCAAAGTGCAGCCGAGATGCTTTCTGTTCACTCTCTCTCACGGGACGATCATCTAGAAAGAAAATGCCACACGGGAACTAGCTAATGACACTGAGGGGCCACCTTAGCAGTCCAAGAACAGGGACCCCCAGGTGCCCCTCCCGGGGTCGCCCGGGGCCGTGGCGAGGCCGGAGTCTGAGGCACCTGCCACCCAGCGTCGGGCCCGCTGCCCGCGGCCAGGACAGCCACCAGCTCGTCCCTCGGGCAGAGCCTGCCCCACGGCCTCCGTCAGCCCTGGACAGACTCAGGGAACAGAGGCTGGCTCCAGGGGCCACACCTAGTCCTCCTGGAGACCCTGCGGCACGCACACAGAGCGCAGAGTTGAGTCGGAGCTCCCAGAAAACTCACTGCACAGACGCCGCTGCGGGGCCGGCTGTCGGCAACAGCAGGACGCCGCGCAGCACGGCGTCCTCGCCTCACTCCCTGACGTGTGGTTCCCAGCTTACTCTCAAGTCATGCACGTGCACAGCTCAGCAGGGTCTGGGGTGAGAGTTCCGAGAAGGGCCACGGACATGGGCGTCGGAAGCTCTCAGCAGCTCCTGGAACTCCCTACGGAATCGCCTGGAGACCAGATCCGCACGCGGAAGCCAGAGTCACCCCGCGACCGCCCGGCTGGGCCCTTGCCTCCAGCACACCCTCGAATGATGCGGTTTCAGTGAAAGCGAGTGAAGACAATTTGGGGGCAGAAAATCAAAGCTCTGACAATCAAAGCCCCCGCAAGCCGGCTTGAGCTGACCTTCTCCCGGGCCCCTTCTCAAGAGCCCCCCACAAGTGCCAGCAGAGACACCCCGCGGACCCCGTTCCCGCCTTGGGTGCGTGCCCACACACACGGCTTCCCCACGCTCCTCCCCGGCGGGTCCCGCCCTCAGGATGTGCCCAGGACGCTCCGCCCGAGGGCACTCGCCTTCCCCCCAGACCGTACCCCCTCCCGGCTCCGCCTCGTGCTCCCAGACCCAGCCTGCGGCCTGGCCCCTTGTCCACTCGGGCCCCTCTCCTGCCCCACTCCACCAGCTAACGAGCTCCAAGCCTGTCTGCCCAGGCCGCCGACCCTAACACTCCCTTTGACCCTCACGGCTTTAGTTGGCTAAAGGCTGCCAGGGCAACACACCAGAAACGGGCCGACTTTCACAGTGGGGACCCATCAGCTCACAAGCTCACAGTCCTGAGGCTGAAAGAGTCCAAATCAAGGCTTCATCAGGCGAAGCTCTCCCCAGAGACCGGCTGCCGGCGACCCTGGACTCCGGCCACATGGCGCGGCACATGGCAGTGCCCGCCATCTCTCCCTCCTCCTCTAGGCCGCGCTGCTTTCAGCTCTGGTGCCTCCGGCTCTCCCCGCTCCTCCGGCTCTCTCTCTGCTCCCGCGTTTCTCTCTCTGCTCCTCCGGCTCTCTCTCCACTCCTCCGTTTCTCTCTCTTCTCCCGCGGCTCTCTCTCCACCCCCATGGCTCTCTCTCAGCTCCCGTGGTTCTCTCTACTCCTATGGCTCTCTCTCCACTCCCGCATCTTTCTCAGCTCCCGTGGCTCTCTCCCCGCTCCCGTGGCTCTCTCCCCGCTCCCGTGGCTCTCTCCCCGCTCCCGTGGCTCTCTCCCTGCTCCCGTGGCTCTCTCTCTGCTCCTGCGCCCCTCTCCACCTCCGTGGCTCCCTCTCTCTCCACTCCTCCGCCCCTCTCCACCTCCGTGGCTCCCTCTCTCTCCACTCCTCCGCCTCTCTCCGCTCCTGTGGCTCCCTCTCTACTCCACTCTTCTGGCTCTCTCCTGGGTTCTGCTGACTCCTCTAAGATCGTGCGTCTTTTCTCTCTGCCTCTCTATTCATCAGTTCATAAAGGACTCCATCAAGAGGACTGAGAGCCATGCTGGGTCACGGCCTACTTCAAAAAGTCCCGCCTACAACAGGCTCACACTCTCAGGGATGGAGTGGCTTTAAGAAGGTGATCTTTTCTGGAGTCCACCCAGCCTCAGACTGCCACACTCACATTTGGACCCATCACCCACATACGGAGCAGGCTAGAGCCGCCTCCTTGCCACGGCACTCACCTCCCCATCCTACTCACTGCCCCGGGTTAGGGGTCACAGAAATCCCAAGCATGCCAGGCATCTGTGTAAGACCAAGCACAAACCACTCAAGTACTAGAAGAAAACACTGGCAAATGATTCTAAAAACTGGGAGTGCAGGAAATGTGCCTTAACTAAACTCTAGATTTTATGCATGCATCTCAGAAACTAAGCTACCTACGGGGAGAGGAACAGGGCTAGGAGCTAGCATTCTCTAAATGAACCTTATTTTATGACTTGCCTTTGGAACTATGTAAACATTTAATAGATGTCAACATAAATTTTTAAAATTAAAAACTGAAAACAAATGGAAATAAACCTAACCGTACATCAAATTGGTGGCATATCCTGTGAAGGAAAGACTCATTTGACTCTATAGCATTTTGGCAGTGCAGTCCTAGCAGGATATATCCTGAGAACAAGAATCATGCTAACTTCATATTATAAACAGATTAAGTTAGTACATTTAAGAACCAAGGTTTTTGTACAAGAGAAAGACATGAGAATTTTTTTAAAAAATTAAACCCTATAGTTTTATAGTGGAATTGGGAATATCAGTATGAACTCATGATTCAGTTTTCTCCTTCTCAAAAAGACACCAGTTTCCTGGTCTACAAGCTCTACACCCTGACGCGCTGATGCCGGGCGCGGGCTGCAGTCTCCAGGCGCCGTTTCCCCGCTAACAGGTACATCGCGCTGTGCTGGGAAAGCAAGGAAACCATCCAAGCTGGTGGAATTGCATCAGAGTCAAAGAAGCAACTGAAAGAGGACCCTTCCTGGCCCAAGGCCGAGCAATTTCAGCACCAAAAGACGCTCCCTGCAGGGAAGGGACACACAGCAGGTCTGTCAGCAGCTACGGCTGCCTTGTGGGCACCCGGGCGGCACCGAGACAGCTGCGTGAAGGGGGCGCAGCGTCCGCCCAGCCCTCCCCGCCTGACTCCCCCGGTGGCCTGGCTAATGGTGTAGAGGGTGACAGCATTTGGGGGAAAAGCACTTTGTGCTCCTAATGACGTAACATTTGGGCAGTGACACTCAACGGCACCAAGCCTGCCAGGTAGGAGGTGGGTGGGCGTCCGTATTGGGCGGAGCAGGCTGACCACACCTGGACAGGTGTGTCCCGACTCCGACAGGCGTCCAGCTCTAACTGTCCTCTGTGAGGACCGAGCTACCCGCACAGTCAGAAATCCACAAACCCTACCACGGCACCGTCCCCTGGCAATGATGCCGCCTCTGTGACGGGTAAACGACGCACTAAAAATCTTAAAAAGAGGGTAAGAGAAGAACTGTTTCAGATGGACTTAAAAGACACATCAGCCAAACGCACCGTGCAAACCGTATTTGAATCCTGATTCTCGAACAAAACAACTGGGAAAACGTGAATGTGAAAGTGCTGTTGGTCCTTCAGGGACGGAAACGTCACCGCGGCGGTGACGGCAACAAGGGCACGGCTGCCCGCCCAGGAGAGAGCAAGACTGAGGACCCAGCACACGCCGGCGCCTCGCGGCGCGGCTCTGCTTGGGTACATCTGACATTTTCCACAATCGGCTTTTTTAAAATCCGTGGTTTCCAATTATCTGCAAAGAAAGCCCAGAACCCTCAGCTGAGCTGAAGGCCCTCGGAAACGGGCCCGGTCTCCATCGGCTCCGCCTGCGTGGGGCTCGCCTCCACCCCCCCGGCGAGGGCTGCCCCGCGTGCCTGGGCCTGCCACCGCCCCCTCCTGCAGGCCCTTGCCCCGTGGAGCAGCGTCCAGCCCAGACCCCACGTCCCTCAGCCCCTGGGGCCCCTGGAGCCCCTGGAGCCCCTGGGCCCACGGTCCTCATGGCTCGCCAGCCCAGCTGCGGAGCCAAGACGCTGTGAGCTCACGCCGTCGCCGCGCCTCAGCGCGGGGAGAACACACATGGACAGCGAACAAAACCTGGGTCTCCCGAGGTCAGACCCGAGCTGCTCACCCGAGGGCCTTGCACGTTACAGAGCTCCAGAAACGGGCAGTTAGCGGGCAGTTAGCGGGCTGGCCTGCCCGCCGTCACCATCCAGAGGACAGATGACCTTGCCTTGCAGGTGGGCCCAAGAAGGCCGGAAGTGGACTTCCGGTTTGCGACGCTCAGAAGCTCCCTCCCTAATTTAGTGAGCCTCTGAATTACCCTCCTCACACCCGGTTCTTCATGCATAAAAGATTAGTTGTTTCTGGCAGATCTTACTGAGAGAAGAGGTGGAGAGGGGGGCCAAGAGAGGTGAGGACAGGCAGGAGCCTGGGCGGTGAGGCCTGCACGCCCACAGCGTCACAAGGAGGGAAACCGAGGCAGGCGCGGTGAAGGACCTCACGCCGCCCACCTGCAGCCCCTGCTCCCCGCCCTCTCCAAGCACTCCCCCCCCAGCATCCACGCAGGTCATGGCGCACGACCTCAGTGGGCACTGGCCAGGCAGAGCGGTCCTTCGGTGTCACTCCGAGAATTCCACCATTCCTGCAACAGCTGTGAATTTCCGTGCTTCTTTTTCGTGTCTGGTTGTGTTTTTCGTACGTGGAAAACTCTCATATTTCTTCTCTATACCTACACTATCAGATTCTGAATCTAAAACTTTTATGAAAGAATGAAAATAATGACTTAAGGTAGAAGATTCCAAAAATTACATGTGATAAGGACCGTAATGCTTCTAGAAAAGACCCAAATACAGCCATTTGCACGCAAAGTGAGTAGAAGTGAGAGTCAGAAAAAACACTTACTCATCCCCAACACCCTAAAGCGAAACCCTGGGCTTCCAGGCAGGTGTGAAACCAGCGGGAGGGGCACGTTTAGAGCTGCAGCGCCCGGCCGCCGCCCCACGGACAGGTCCGCAGCGCGGCCGCGGGCGGCCCCCACGGCTGCAGCGAGGCTCTCCGGGAGGAGACGCAGGGCCCAGAGCTGCGACAGCGCACGGCCAGACGGTGGAAGGACAGCAGCAGCGCAGCATCCACGTGCTCAGCGTTTACCGTGAGGACAGGCGACTGCACTGAAGATGATTCTGGGGAAAGGCTCGTTTTACTAGGCGAGTACACAGGGGGTGCAGACGCCCTGGCTTCCTCCCCTCACCCTCGCGAGCCAAGAACACACCCCAGGATTTAGCCCGTGCCGGCATCACCGTGGGGGAGCAGCGCTGCCACCTGCCAGCCACCCACCCGCCAGGCCTGTGCCGCCCCACGCACCCAAACAGGGGCCAGGTGAGTCCCACCAAGTGTGCTGCAGGGGAGGGCAGCCAGAGCTGGGGGGAGGGCAGCCGGGGGAGGGGCTGTTGCTTGTCCTCCAGGTCATTTTCAGGAGGTTGATGGAAATTGTTCTGACTGTCGCTAAACTGGTGGTTTTCTGACCAGCAGTCCAGCTGTGGCGAACTAGCATTCTGACAAGAGGCCCCTTAAATGAATCCTAACCCGCGCCGCTAACCCACATGGGCCCAGCCTGGGCCGCAACAAAGCCCAGTAGCTCCAGAAACCTCCCCAAGATACAGAGCCACAGTGCACTGTGGACGGGCACACAGAGCTCCTCTTTAGGTCCAGACACCCCGTTCCCTGAGTGAAGTGGCGTGCAGGGACGGCACGAGGCCAGCAGCCGGGCCCCCCGCCTTCGGGCTCCCTGGCCGCCCGGGTCGCTTCCTTACGCTGATGCGGCCGCCCATGGCAGTGCCCACGGAGCTGCGGGAGGATTAGGAAAGCCAGACACCGAAAGGCCCCCCCACCGCTGACCCTCGGAGGCACCCAGCAGGTGTCAGGCAAAGCCGTAAAGCCGGGCACGAAGGCAGGGCTCCGCCCCATTGTCACTTACCAGGGCAGAGCCAGGGCGGACGCTCGGCGCAGCCAGCGCGCACGGAGCAAAGGGGAAGCAGATGCGCGCACTTACCTGCCTGCACACGCGTGTGCTAACCTAGCCCCCTTCTTGGTGAATGTACAAATGACATCGCAATCTGGGCAGGACAGGCGGGCCCAGACAGCAGGGAGGAGACCGTCAGGGAGCCTTAGCGCTCCCGGGGCTGTCCGCACCATCCCCACCACAGCCCTCGCCGCGCACGCCCCAGCAGTGCCTGGCCACGCGGCTCCCTGTGCACGGCTCCATGTGTCGGGGAGGCTGGGCGGAGTGGCCGCTGGGGACATCCCTGAGCACGTGACCCTCAGCGGGCCAAGTCCTGGTGGGGGCTGGGCCCATCACCAAGGCCTGTCCATTTCGGGACACGCCGCACCTGCCAATGGGAGCCCTCCCCTTTCCGTCACCTGGGAGTGGGGTGCAGGCACGACGCCCTTCTCATCCGGTCCTTCCAGGTGGATGCAAAGCCAGGTAGATCCCACCTGAGACGGCACCCAGGGGACCGTGCAAGGAAACGGCCGAAGGCGCATCACGGGAACGTGGCAGGTCAGAGCGTGGGGCAGTCTGGCCATGTCTGGCCCTCCAAGCACAGGCAGGGCTGCTCCCCAGCGTGGCCCGTGCCCCAGGCGCCCTGGCCGCGCCCTCAGGCAGCTGCCCCACACGCGTCTGTCCTATAAAGAGACACAGGCTCTCTGGAGCTGTGTGACGCAGGACATGCAGGAAGTCTAGGAAGGAGCCGACAGCATGACCGAGCCCGGAGCACAGAGTAGCCTGGTGGACACGGCCGCCTCCCTCCCTGCCCGCTGAAGTGTGGACGTGGCCGCCACGCCTACCTAACTGCTGGAGCTTTGGCAGCATGTGCACGACAAAAAGGCGGTAATCAGACTCGTTCTTCACGACGGGGTTCAGTCGAAAGTCCACATCTGTGAGTTCCGTGAGGGAGTGGAGCCGAAAAACTTCTGCTAACGAGGAGATGCAGTTGTAGTAGAGATTGAGGCTTTCCAACATAATCAGGTACTGAATGCCCTGTTAACAGGGAAAAAATTGTGGCGTCAGTTCAAACTTCTAAAAGTAAAGTAAAATGGGCCATCACTGTGAAGTGACCAACTGATTAACGCACTTGTAATAAATGCACACAACAAAGGTATTCTCGTGTACCTTTCTCACATACCTGTGTTTTAGGCACAGTGAGATGACCACGCAGGGACATTTGAACTGTCACACGTGCAGCCCTAAAGATGGATAATATCCACTTGAGCACTCAGGACGCGTCAAGCTAAGTGATTTGCACAAACGCCTCCATTTGACCCACATGCAAACCTATCAGGCAGGAACTGCTACTCTCCCATTTCACAGCCTGAAAGCCGAGGCTCAGGAGGCTCAGGGATGACCCCGGCCTGGGTGTAGCCTGGACGGAGCCCACCCCATAAAGTGGAAGCACCGCAGCCCAGGCAGTTCTGCTCGAGACAGCAGGCCCTCGTGTAAGCCACAAGCAGCACCACTTTCCCCTTGCCCTCACCTGGGTGATCCCTCACACGCGCAGCCGCCTGGGGCATGGGCCCCGCGTGCACACGCCCCGCCCCCACGGGACTCACATGGAGGCCACGGAAGCCATGAGGCAAGGAGGCACACAGACAGGAGATGCAGAGCAGACAAGGAAGAGCACGGCTGGCACGGGGACATGCCTCAGTTACTCCTTGGGGCCTTATTTTATTTCCCTCATCAGAGAGCTCTGCCTTTAGATATAACATGGCCCTAAGAAATCCAGACCACGGAGAACACGGGACAAGCCGACGCAACGCTCACGGTCATGCTGAGGGGACACTGTCAGGAAGCAGACCACACTGCTCACCACAAACACACTTCCAGACGTCCTTTCAGGAAACTGGCCTAGACTTACCTCTAGACTAACCAATGAGTTGCGTGAGAGATCCAAAGATTTCAGACGCGTTAAATTCATCAAAGAATTTCCTAGGTGAGTAATCTTTTCTTGGTAAGTTCCAGGAATAGATAATGATTGAAGTTCAGCTAAGAAAAGAAAATTATAAGATTTTAACCTTACTTTTAAAATAAATTATTATAATAAAAGCTCTCCCTCATCAGAGAGCTCTGCCTTTAGATATAACGTGGCCCTAAGAAATAAAAGCTCAAATTCTTCATTTTTTGAAATACAGCAGTTACGCAAACATAAAAGGATTAGATGGAAAGACACAGAATGGTAACATATTTATGAAATCTTGGATGATCTTTATTTTCCCACTAATGCAATTCTATATTTTCCAGATTTCCTTATAATGAGCTATAGTAATCTCATAATCAACAACTCACTCAAAACATAAATATAAATATTTAAATAAATATACATATTAAATAAATTGTATGGACCTTTACCTTACTTTTATACCCAAATTACACCCAAGCCCTTGCCCTTCCCTCTGACCTACAGCCTCTCCCCCGAAAGCCCTCGCCCCCTAGGCGATCGACCCCCACACCTCCACCGGTCTCCACATGCACCCCTGGCTGCTCAACGCCGCCGCCCTGCCACAGTGTCACGCGGGCTCCCTCCTTAACCCAGCTCGTGACCGTCCACTCGGCCTCCCCGTCGGCACGTGGGAGGGCAGTCTGTGCCCAGCCGCTCAGTGACCACTCATCAAATCACGCCGTGACAAAGGACAGCGTGAATCTGTACACACCAGCCTTTCCCCAGGCACATTCATGTTTTAAATATACACTTGATTAAATTTTAAATTGTCTTGAAGACTTCTGCTTCTGGACTCGCTGGAATAGACACATTTCACCTTGTCTCTCCCCTTTCATTATATCTAAAATCCCTGGGCAAAAACACATGAACAGACGCCAGGAGACGGAGCGGAGGGGGACAGACAGCGGTCTTGGGCCTCGGGCCTCACACACAGGCAGGGAGTGTCCTGGCCGGCTCGTTTCATCCCGTGCAGCCTAGCCTGGCTGGAGGCCCCGACACGCCAGCGACACCGAAGCCCGGTGCCAGGCGAACACGCCGCAGGGCACCCGTGCCGGGACCTGGCCCCGCGGCCTGCCCAGGTCTGTGGCGTGGAGCCGTCGCGGTCACCCCGCGCCGCCGGCCCACGCAGAGCCCTGACCGCCGTTGTAGCCCAGCGGGAACAAGGGGCGCCCGGAGAGCGCCAGGAACAAGTAACAAGACTCAGACAGGAGCAAGAACCTCATGACGCACAGCCCAGAAGGCCCAGGACACAGTAAGACGTGGCCAAGCACCATGGCGGCTCCAATTTAAATATAGCTATGACGTGGGCCTAAGAAATCCAGAAACACCAGCCCCAAGCCGGTGCACGGGCTGGAGTCCAGCAACGGCCATAGAAATGCTTCAGTGCACAGTTACCAACACTCTTAAAACAGATGGATAAATAGAAAGTCTCAGCAAAGAATAAATGAAATAAAAGGGGGACAAATAGAAATTTCACAAATGAAAAATACAATAGTTAAAATTTAAAAATCACAAGGACTCAATAGCAGAACGGACATGGCAGAGGAAAACACTCAAAGATAGTGAACTCGAAGATGGAGTGAACTGGAAGATGGAGTGACTGAAATTGTCCCAGTCTGTCAAAGGAGAGACAACAGACCAAAAAAACAATGAACAAAGCATCGAGACCTACAGTACAACAAAAAGAGACCTAGCAATCACAGCACTGAGAATACAAAAGGAAAGGAAAAGGTAAGCTAAAAAAAAGTTGGAAGAAATAATGACTGAAAACTTCCCAAATAAGGCAAAAGACAAAAAATACAGATTAAAGCAGCTGAGAGAACTCTGAACAAGAAAAACCCCAAAAAGCCATGTCTAGACACATAACAATAAAATTTCTGAAAACTAAAGACAATGGAAGAAACTTGAAAGCAACGAGAGGGAACAACACAATACCTCTAGGGAAAAGCAATTTGAATGGCAGTGGAGTTCCCTTCAGAACCCAGGGAGGCCAAAAGGAAGGAGCATAAAGGTTTTCAAGGACTGTTTGCCCAGAGAACTACGTCCCCCCAAAATAGCCTTCAGAACTCAAAGTGAAAGAAGGGTATTCTTACGTGAAGGAAAACTAGGAGACTGTCACCAGGAGACTGCCGAAAGGGAGCTGCTTAAGGAAATTATTCAACAGAAAGGGAATGATGAAAGAAGGAAACTTAGAACAACAAGAAAGAAGAATATTGGAAACTAAATGTAAATATATATATGAATATAATTGAATACCCATCTCCTCCTGAATTATTTAAAATGTTAGATGATTAAAGAAAAATGATATCCTTATCTGATGGGGCTGTCAAGGTCTATAGAGAAAGTATTTATGGCGACTAAACTATCACGGGGAAAAGACTGAGACCTAAATGGTGGTGAGGGCTCTACATTTCACGTTCAGTGGGTAAAATATCTATACAAGTAGACTGTGTCAAATATGTGTACTGTAATTTTTAGAGAAACCATTAAAACAGATGTATACAAAGAGATATACTCAGAAACACAATAAATAAAACAAGTGACTACTGAAAAATATTCAGGTAAACCACAAGAAGGCAGGAAAAGGGAAACAAAGAAACAAAATCCAAAGGGAACACACAGAAAACAAATAAAATAGCACACACGCCCTAGTATATCAATAATTATACTAAATGCAAAAGGTCTAAATATACCAATAAAAAAACATATTATCAGAACGGATTTTTAAAATGAACCAACTAGATTCTATCTACAAGAAACTCATTACAAACGTGCTGATGTGGGTTAAAGGCCGAGGATGGGAAGATGCCCCTTGCCAAGATCAAAGGAAAACTGGGGTGCTGCACAGGGACAAAGGGGAGCACGAAACAGACCCAACAAGACAACATAAAAGTCCTAAATCTGCATACACCAAATAAGACCTTCAAAACACAGTGCAGAAGGAGAGACAGACATGCCCACGGCTGTAACTGGGGACCTCAACTCCGCGCTCTCTCAGGGATCGACAGAATTTCTAAACGGAAAATCAGCAAGGACGCAGAAGAGCCGACCCCCGCCGCGAGATGGCAGGACCTTAGCGGCATCTGCAGAACGCGCCGCTGGACAGCAGCTCCCACATTCTTTCCAGGGGCCCTGGGCGCACTCGCCAAAATGACAGCATCGTGCACCACAGGAGAAACCGGGACGCAGCCACGGGAACTAAGGGCATGCAGACTATGCTCTCTGGCCCAATGGACCCAACTAGAAACCAGAAAAACCACCGGGAAGTCTCAAAGTGGTGGGAAATTAAGCAACACACTCTTAAATAATCCACATCTCAAGGAAGAAGTCTAGAAGAAAATTTTAAAAATACATTGAACCCAGATAAACAAAATGTGGTATGTACACACAATGGAATAAGGTGCTGCAGTAAGAAGAAATGAATTTGGGACACATGTGATAACACGGATGAATCCTAAAAACATTATGTTGAGTGATATAAGCCAGCCACAAAAGACAAATATTGCATGATCTCACTAATATGAATTAAATACCAAGCACATGTAGTTAAAACCTAGAATATAGGTTTATTAGGAGACAAGAGGAGGGCTGTGAAGGAGTTTTGATGCTTTATGTATGCAGAACTTTTAATTAACTTGACTGTAAAAGTGTGGAAATGGATAGAGTTGATGGTAACACATTATAGTGAGTAGCAGCTGGTTTATAAATGGGATTGTGGCTGAAAAGGGTAGTCTAGGGATGTAAATGTCAGTTGACAGAAAGCTAGAGAATAATCTAGGGACTGGCTTAATAAACCCAGAGGTGGATGAGAATTGTGGTTGATGGTACAGATGCAAGAGGGTCCCTTGTGAGCTAGAGCAGATGTACATCACCATTGCAGGGTGGTGGGAATGTGGAGAAGCATGGGGAAAATACAATTAACGTAACACATGGACTATAGTTAACAGTAATACTGTAATATTCTTGCATCAACACCAAAGATGTACTGTGTTAATAATAGGGGGGTATGGAAAAAAATATACCAAATGTACACTATAGATCATAGTTAGTGGTAATAGTCTGATGATATTATCTCATAATCTATAACACATGTTTCACAACGGTGTGGTAAAACGATGTTATATGGGAATTCCACACATGTGCATGATTGTTTTTTAAGTTCACAATTTCTGTAATAAAAATATATTTTAAAAAAATAAGAATAAAAGTTACATTGAACCAAGTGAAAATGAAAACACAACATATAAAAACTTGCAGGATTCAGCTAAAGCAGTGCTTAGAGGAAATGTGCAGCATGAAAAACTTTTATTAGAAAATAAGGTCTCAAATAAATAACCTAAACTTCTTCCTCAAGAAACTAGAAAAAGACCAAAATAAACCCAAAGCAAGCAGAAGGAAGGAAATAGTAAAGAGCAGAAATCAATGATATTGCAAAACAGAAAACAAAGAAAAATCTTTGAAAAGATTAATAAAATTGATAAACCTCTAGGAAGACTAAAAAAATAAAAATTAAAAAACATACAAATTACCAATATTGGGAATGGAAGAGATGATATCACTACAGACCCTACAGATGTTAAAAGAATATTATGGGGAAATAGATGTGGCTCAAGCGATCGGGCTCCCATCTACCATATGGGAGGTCCAGGGTTCAATTCCTGGGGCCTCCTGGTGAAAGACAAGCTGGCCCTTGCGGAGTCCTGGCCCACGCAGGAGGGCTGGCCCACCTAGAGAGCTGGCACAGCAAGATGATGCAACAACAACAAAAAAGAGACAAAGAAGAGAGACAATAAGAGACGCAGCAGACCAGGGAGCTGAGGTGGCACAAGAGATTGAGCACCTGTCTCCACTCCAGAAGGTCCCAGGATCGGTTCCCGGTGCTGCTTAAAGAGAAGACAAGCAGACACAGGAGAATACAGTGAGCAGACAGCGAGCACAAAACAACGGGTAGGGGTGGGGTGTAAATAAATCAATCTAAAAAAAAAATTATGAACAACTTTATGCATGTAAATTTGACAACTCAGATGAAGTGAATCAATTTCTCAAAAACCTCAAACTTCCAAATTACCAAACTAAGTCAAGATGAAACTGATCATCTGGATATAGCTACCAGAGAAAATGAATTAGTAATTTAAAAGTTTCCAAAATAGTCTTCAAGCACATATGGTTTCTCTGGAAAACGGCATCAAACATTCAAAGAAGCAACACCAATTCTATACAAGCTGTTGTAGAAAATCCTAGAGAAACGACTCCTCCCAATGCATTTTGAGGTCAGCACTACTCTGAACGTAAACCAGAGGCAGCACCAAGAAAGGCAAGTAGAGACCAATATCCGCCGTGAGCACAGAGAGGCACTCAGAGCACCAGCAAGTCAAGCCAGGCAACGGCGAGGAGGGGCTCGGGCTGCCTCCCCGGCCAGCCCGCCCCAGCAAGGCCTCAGGGAAGCTCCTCAGGGCTCACCGGTTAACGTCGAGCAGCGCTTCCCCAAAACTCTCTCCAGCAGCCTCGGACGGGGACTCCCTCGCCCTTCCAGGGGGCTTCTAGGAACCTCGGGACCCCCAGCCCCGGGCCGCCGCCTCCCAGGACGACGCCGCTGGTTTAGGCAAAGGGCTCTGATCTGGACACTTTCCAAACCGCGCCAAGCCGCGAAGGTGAAGCCGCCCGGCGTCCAGGTGCGCCGCCAGGTGCCCACAGGTGCGCCGCCAGGTGCCCGCCCCGCTG
>JAKSZT010054013.1:192186-205947 GCA_026826555.1 Tolypeutes matacus
GTGTGCACGCACCAGCATATAACCCCTCAACACACACGCGTGCACACGCGCACCTCCTGCTCCAGCCCGCAGCCAGAGGCCCCTGCCTGATGCCACCTCAAAAGCTTCTTGCAGTGAGTGGCGGGAGCAAACGCAGTCGTGTACGGAAGCACAGATGCACCGTCCCCACTGCCTTGTGGCTTCCACCGGCCCCACCGCATCCTGGATAAAGTTGGACGCTGGACAGATACAGCATGAAACGTGGCATTTAATCATCTGCAGGTGGGAAGGGCAGGAAGCTGTGGCCTCAGGGACGGTGTTGGCACGGGAGGCCAAGGAAGCCACGGGCAAGTGGAGAGAGGCAGCAGGTGCCACACCTGCCCTGCTCTGGGCCTGCGCCAGGGGAGAAGCTTCGGAAACTCTTTTCTTGTGGTTTTGTTTCCTTCTTGTGCTTATTCATTCATAAATGTTGGACAAAAGAACCCTTTTCTCTTGCCCTACTTCTAAAAATAAAGGCCAACATCTTTTCTTTATCTACATCAATATTTGTGCGTTGCCTATACGGCGTTTTACCAGTGACCTTTTCCCAAAATGTGAGATGAAATGGAGTGCTGTTCCAGGCAAACACTGTCGGGCGAGGCACGGGGCGCCAATCTCAGCCTGCGGCAGGGAGCTCTGTCCAGGGCAGCTCGGCGTCGCCTGCAGGCTCCCAGGTGCCCAGAGGCGGCCGGGTTCTCCCGGAAGCCGGCGAGCAGGCTGAGGGCTGGCCGGGAGGGGCTCGGGCTGCCCATGGCACCACGTGTCTCCGGGTTGCTCTGAAGCAACACCCAGCAGCGTCTTGGTACCCGCTTCCACTGCACTTGATCCTTGTTCCTCCTTTCTGGAAAGGTGAGAGGTCGGGATCAGGGAGAGCTGGCTCCCCCTTGCAGGAGCCTCAGGTCTGCGGATAGCGAGCTACTGCTTTTGCGGGCTTCCTCACAGAGAAGGCGCATCCTGGCCCCTGCGGGCAGGTGCCAGTGATGAAGGGGAAGTTAGGACCGTCAGCCCTAGCGACTGACCCTCTGGGTTAGCAGTGAGAAGGCTGGCATGCTCACAGAGCACGCCTGGGCAGGTGCGCTCATCCGGGGGAAGCCTGGCATCGACAGGGTCCTGGAGCCCAGCGTGGCCCACAGGTGTTCTTTGTTTCACCTGCAGAGTGCACGTGAACATTTGTGTTTGCTTGAGGTGTCGGTTAAGACAGATAAAGCCCAACTCACTGCTTGACAACGAGCAAACACAACCAGAACCCCAGGCAGGGGCCCCCACATTGCTGATCCAGCGGCCCTAACGCCTGCCACAGGACCCTTACACAGCCCCTCAGGTCAAGGCTTGTTCCCATCTGTGTCCAGTTAGGGAGACCCCGCCTCTACACGCTCTGCCCAGGAGGCCTAGCTCAGCATTCTCACTCACAGCCCCATGCGCCTGTCCCACTACACATTCAGTTGGGCCCACCCTGGTACCAGGTCACCTGCTCTCCTTGAATACAGCTGTGATGCCTGGAGCTGCAGCAGCCATTTTGGGACAGTGAGAGGGGAAAAAATTTTGGCATCACAGACGTGCTCTATCTGGGCTCCAATGTCTGGACCAGCTACATCAAGACTTCTGGCTAAGCTTGAGATAAAATGCTAGTCCTTGAGTAGTTGTTGTAGCCAAATGCATTCCTCCCAATATGGGGGTTTACGGAGGTGCTGGCTGCAACGAGCTAGGCACGGGCTGCACCTCGTGGCAGGTGCAGCAGTCGACAATACTCATAAGACATGCAACTGAAGACAGGCAGGGAGAGGAGCCTGTGAGGCCTACTTGGGGAGGGGTCAGGACAGCCTGTCCAGAGGAGGGATGGGAGCTGGGGAAGAGCTGGGAGCCTCATGCCCACAGGCTCAGACAGAGGAAGGGGAGGAGCCAATGGGCATGGGCACCCCTGCCTCTGAGGGGCTCAGCCTTCCTGTCTGGGAGGTGAGATGGCTCTAGCCTGGTCCAGAATCCGGGTGGTTTGTGAAGACAGTAGACGAATCTGGGCATAATACAAAACAGAAACCCAAAAAGGAGTTCACTGGTTTACCAATGACAAAGTCAGTGAGGGCTGTGCTCTATTCACAGCCCGACTTTCCTGCCCTGGATCATTTACAGGCACCAGAAGCTCAAGTGGGCAACGAGACCCCTTGACTCCGTGCTTCAGTGGATTTGTCGATATGGTTCGTACCCTCCTGAAAACAAAGCACAAATGAAAGTGCCTCCAAGAAGCCTACATGTGCTTGATGTTGTGTGCTTGAAACAGCTCCGCTGTGGAAGCTTTAAAGCCTCTATGTGCTGTGATAGACCCAAACCGGCCCCCAAAGGTAGCCCGTCAAATCCCAGCACCCGTGACTATCAGCTCACGCAGCAGAAGACGCCCCTAAGTTACGGGTCTTGCCAAGAGGAGGTCGTCCCATGGGCCCTTCTAAGAGAGGGGCGAGGGGGGCGAGCAGTGACGAGGTGGAGGTGGGCGCCGTGTGGCCAGGAGCCAAGGAGCCCGGAGCCTCCGGAGCTGGATGTGGCAGGTGCTCTCCTGGCCCGTGGAGGAATCGCCGCCCCTGGTTTGGGCTTTCGGCCCCCAGAACTGCCAGGGAATTCATGCCTCAGGAAGCCACATTCCAAACTCAGGGTCCTATCAGAGCACAAGAGCTTGCAGTCACCTTGGCCCCTCAGTGAACAGAAAGCTGATGTCCAGAGAGGCTGCAAGTCTTACCCAAAGCCTCAGAGGGGGTCAGCCGGCGGTGTTTCGTGTTTGGGTTTTTTTCAAGGATCATGAAGAAGACAATTTCACAAGCCCACCTCCCCCTGCCCGTTGGGAGCCGCCAACGGGCCCCCAGATCTGGCACCCTCGTGCTTGCCCTTTGCCCTCGGTGGAGCATCCCGGGGCGCCAAGGCTGGGGCCATCAGGGAAACGGCATTCGCCACACTCAGCCCCGTGCCCGGGATGGGTGTGGCCGTCCTCGGAGGGACGTGGCATCCAGTGTGGCAGGGCCGGGATCCTGGGGGTCGGGAGAGCCCCCCACAGGAGGAGCATGGCGGTGAGGAGGGAGGTGGGGCACAGGGTGCCCCGTGGCACCGCCACCGAGGCCTCCACAGGGACTGGAGCGGGCCCCTGGCCGTGCTCGTGGACCCGCCCACGCCTGCGTGTCCTCGCTCTGGGTCTGTGACTCCCAGAGGTGCGTTTGCCGCCCTTCTGTGCTCACTTCACCTCAGACGAGCATCTGGAGCTCAGCCCCTGCAAGGGGTGGCCCTTTTTCAGTACGGGAGCGCAGGAAGCAAAGTGCTTTTAGAAACCAGTTAGCCTTACTTTTTGCTCCTTAAATAAGTGTTTTTACTTTGGACGCAGCTGATTCTTCAGTTATGCAGAGCAATTGTGCTGGCGCCTCTTTGCAGCCCCAGACCCCCTTTCGCGCCCAGGGACTTTGATGTCCACGGGAGGCGGCACACCTGGCCGGTGGGGAGGCCAAGCCTCCTGTGCACACCTGAGCCCTTGCCCCCTTCGTTTGGAAAGTGGCCTCGCCTTTCCCGGCCAGAGTGGGGTGCCCAGGAGGACAGGCCTGCGGAGCAAAGGCCAAAAGGGACAATGGGGTGGGGGTGCCAGGAAAGGCCCTCCCGGCTGGCGTCTTCACCCAAAGCCACCCAGGCTGCCCTCGCCCCCCCCACCCTCACTCCCCCCCACCCCACCCCAACCCAGCTTCCACGGCTTGACAAGTCCTGCGTCTGTTTGCACCTGCTCTCTGACCCCTATTTTCCTGGGGTGGGGTTCTCAGACCTGGGAGATACTTTTTGCTGTTTTTCCAACTTGTTTGCCTTTTATAGCTTTTTCTTACTCTATCACACTCATTGGGAATCCCAGCATGACGCTGGAATGAGTAGTCAAAGCAGACACCCCTTCTTTATTCCAGAACTCAGGGCCAGAGGGCTGCTTCTCCAGAAAGCAGGATGCTGGCTGTGAAATTCTCGATTCGCCCCTTTCTCAGCCTGAGGGCATTTCCTTCTCAGAGCAGAGAGGACCCCGGAGAGACCCAGCCTCACTCAGAGCTTTGTCATGAACGAACCTTTAATTTTGTCTACATATTTTGGCATCGGTTGAGATGACGCCATGGTTTTCCTCCCTGCTAATATCGTGGGTCATGCCAGAAGATTTCAGATGCCGCGCCAGCCTCCCATCCCACGTTGCTGGGTCGTTCTTATGTGCTGCTGAGCCTGATCTGCTAGTATTTTTGTATTTTTGTACTGATGTCCGTGAGGGACGTTTGCACGTGGCTTTAGTCCTCGCACTGTCATTTATCTGGTTTTGCTGTCAGAGTAATGCCGGCCTCATAGAATGAACTGGAAACTGTTCCCTCCTCTTCTTTTTTCTGGAAGGGGTTGTGTACAATTGATAGTATTTCTTCTGTAAGTGTTTGCTAAAATATGCCAAAGATGCCGCCAGGGTCTGGAATTTCCTTTTCCAGGGTTTTAGGCTGTGGTTAGTGAGCAGCTTTCGAAGAAACGGCCCATTTCCTCTGAGTTGTCGAATTTGCTGTTCATAATGTTCCTGTATTGTCCTTTTAATGTCTGCAGGGTCAAAAGTGAGACCCTCCCTTTCGTTTCTGATATTGTAGTTTATGTGCCCTCAGCTCTTGGATCAGTACAGTTAGAGCTTTATTAATTTTATTGATCTTTTCAAAGAATCACCTCTTAGTTTCCTTGATTTTTTATATATTGTCTTTCTGTTTTCAATTTCATCTATTTCTGTGCTTATCTTTGTTACTACTTCCCTTCTCCTTGATTTCAGTTTAATTTCTCTTCTTTTTTTCTTAAGGTGAATACTTAGATTATTGATTTCTAATTTTCTTGTTTTAAATATAAGCATTTTCTTTATTCTTTGAAAGCAAATGCCTCTGATATAAGTAGTTAATACTATAAATTTCCTTCTAAGCACTGTTTAGTTTTGATGTTATATTTTTATTTTCATTCAGTTCCAAAAATTTCTAACTTTTCTGAGATTTTCTCATTGATCCATGGAATATTTAGCAGTATGTTGCGTAATTTCCATATACTGGGGATTTTCCAGATATTTTTCTGTTTTGATTTCTAGGTTAATTCCACTGTGGTCAGAGATCTTGCCTTGTGGGATTTCAGTTCTTCACATTTGCTAAGATGTTTTCAGGACCAGGTTGTGGCCTGTCTTTGTGACGTTATGGGTGCTTGAAAAGAGCACGTGTTCTGTCCTTGTTGGGTGGAATATCGTATAAAGTCATTGGATCCCACTACACTGACCTCAACGTCCTCGCTTTTCTGTCAGTTACTAAGAAAGGAGCATTGGCGTCTCCGGTTATAATCATGGGCTGACTTGTCTGTCTCTCCTTTGCTGCTCTCAGCTTTTTCCTCTCTGCCTTTCTGAGGCTCTGTTGCAGGCGTAACACATTTATTCTCTCGCTCTTGGTGACTTGACCTTTCACCTTACGCAAAGGCCTTTATCCGGGTCGATTGTCTTGCTCTAGAGTTTATTGTGACTTATGTCAACGTAGCCCCTCCAGTTTTTAAAATCAGTGTTTGCTGAGTGCATCTGTTTCCATCCTTTTATTTTTAACCTACCTGAATCATTCTATTTAAAATATTATGGGGTGTTTTTGTAAACAGCATGTAGATGGGTCTTTTTAATTCCGATCTGACCATCTGTTTTTAAATTGGTTATATTTAGATCATTTACATTTATTTTAATTATTTATATGTTTGGATTTAGGTCTACCATTTTAATACGTCTTATATTCTTTTCCTCTGTCTTTTGTTGCTCTTTTCCCCCTTTCCTGCCTTATTTGGCATTATAAGACTCTTTTAGCATTCCATTTTGATTTATCTACTGGTTTTTTACTATATATCTTTGTATAGCTTCTTTAGTGGTCACTCTAAGGATTAATTTTTCACCATTTCAAGTGAAGTGTGGAAATCTTATCTCCACACAGGTCTCTATATGTTTTCCCTTTCATGCTGTAGTTGTATTACATCTGCATACATCGAAAATCCCTCCAGACATTACAATTTTTACTTTCAGCCATCATAAATATTTTAAAGACACATCTACACATTGTCCAAAAAATCCACTATTAATATAATAATATAGGTAGGGAAAAGCAAAAGAATGGGAAAAGATATACCAGGCAAACGCCCTATTAATAGCAGACAGTGGACTTGAAAGCAAGAAAAAGTACAGGCAACGAAGAGGAGAAGACCACTCCAGAAGGTCTACCCAGCTGTCACCTCCTGTTGCTTTCCCCGGTGATGCCCCTGGCCTTCTCTCCCTCTGCCTGAAGACCCTCCTTTGGAAAATCCCTCAGCAGAGGCATGCAGGCAGTGAAGGCGCACAGTGTGTCTTCATTCCTGAAGGGTGCTTTTGCTGGACACACGTGTGAGGCTGGTGGGTTTGTTGTTAGCACGTGACACATGCTCCGGGGCCCCGAGGCTAAACCTGCAGCCACGTGGATCGCGCTTCCCTGCAGAGAACGGGGCCTCTCTCCGAGCGCCTCCCTGGCGCTAATTAAATAGTGTAACGGACACCTACCGTCCATCACGTACTCGGCACCGCGGCAAACAGCTCACCGTCTAGTAGGTGAAGCAGACGCATGGCAAATGGCTGGAAATCTGTTGTCCTCTCTGAGGAACACGGGAGCATGTCAGGTAATCATGTTGAGCTTCCAAAAAAGAGTAGTACCAGGTCCGAGTACAGACCTGCTGAGCCAGTTAGAGGAAAGCCATTTAGACTGTTCTCCCTGAAATCCTAAAAGTCTGCTTTGGCCAAAGGTGCAGGCCGTTTCTCAGGCCTGGCCACATCACCTTTTTTTTTTTTTTAGGAGGTACCGGGGATTGAACCCAGGACCTCGTACATAGGAAGAAGGCACTCAACCACTGAGCTACATCAGAGCTGGTTTTCTCGTTTGTTTGCTTGTTTTTATTTTAAGAGGCATCGGGAACTGAACCCAGGACCTCCCATGTGGGAAGCAGGCGCTCAGCCACTGAGCTGCATCTGCTCCCCCACATCGCTCTTTGAAATGTCCTCACTGCTGACTTAGGGACTAATCAGCAGGGACTTACCTCCACAAGAGTCTCCTGGTGAGGAAGCAAGAGGCTTCTTAACCCCCTACTCTAAGGATATTGGGTTTCTTGACCTCGGGATGGAAATGGATGGGTAAGTGTCTGTCTACGATTCCTACCTGCTTGGATTAGGGCTGACACAGCGACCACATTCTCTCTGTTATGAGAAGTTAGCTGATGAGGACAGTGTCCTCTTTCTCTTTCAGAAGAGTCAGGATTCCAAGGCCACAAGGCAGCTCCGGTGGTCAGCACAGACCTGAGAGGTGGGCAATGTGTGGGAGACTTCACAGAGCAGACCCTATAACAGGAACCAGCTGCTGTGTGCCTGCTGCCACAGAGCCACAGCGAGCGCCGGCAGAAGTGGGAAAACGCACAACGCCTCTGTAAATAGTAGACTGGGGAAAGTCAACCAGCGGAACTGCACACCTAGAAATGGAAGATTAGTTCATTCAAACCAACCCTGATCTGAGGACAACTGAAAAAGTTGGACAAAATACAAACAGTTGCTTGAAGGCATTGGATGCTAATAAGGTAATGAAGCGATATTTGGCCAACATCTGGGAGAAGTATAAATCTAGATAGGTGAGCCTGAAATTTGGGGCCACACACCCTCTTTAGAGGTGCTGATTCTGTAATAAGTAGTTAAAGTCAGAGCTATCCTTTAGAAAATGCTTTGGGGCCAGGGGACAAGTGAAGGCGCCCAGGACTCAGCAGGAACAAAGACTCCGGTACCCTTTCCATGCTTGAGTCAGGAACCTGCACGGCTGGGCTTGGGGAGGATGGACTGAGTCAAAGCAGCCTTTCTGGGGCTGCAGCCAAACTTCGAGTCACCGGGCAGTCCAGGCAATTGGATCACAGTGATTCCAGATTGCTGCTGTCCCCAGAACCTTGGAAAAAGCAAATTAAGATCCTAATTGGAGGAAGAGAACACCATATTAGGCTCAAATTACTTCTACAAAGTTTCTAATGGAATGTCTGCACACAATAAACAATAATCAAGCACATAAAGAGACCATTCAAAAAGAACAGAACCCAGAAGAAACAGCGGACAATAAGAAACCAATTGACCACAGAGGCCCCAGGCATTGGAATTGTATCAGAAATTCTTTAAAGTAATGGTGCTCGGAGGATTACTACTAGGCACCAACTAGCAATGCAACTGGATAAAGACCTTGACCAGAAGGGGGAAAAGGAAAGACAAATGAGTTTCTGTGGCTAAGAGACTTCAGAGTGAGTCGGGAGGTCATCCCAGAGGTTATGCTTATGCACATCTCAGCAGGATCTTATTGACTGCCAAAGTAGATTCTACCCCAAATAGCGGGGCTCCTGAGGGCTCTGGAGACATCCAGACACTATAGGCAGGGCAGATAGCGCAGGAGTTTGGCACCTGCCAGTGGGCCCTACTTTGGACTTTATGCTCCCCAGGGTGACAGAGTTGGACTCAGTTGTGGTTTCCTAAACATGGCTCTTCTGTCCTTCTATTTGAACCTATAGTTAGTACTAGTTGGTAGGTGTATGTCCAAGAGGCTTAAATCTTTGGGCTGTCCATGTGCCAAATGGGCCCTGAATCTCAACAGAGTTGCAACACCTACTGTCCAGTTCATTGGACTCACCCAGGACAACAAGGAGGAGAGGATGGACAAACACCAAACCAAGGAACTGAGAGAGTCTACAAGTTCAAGCAACAGAGTCCCATCCATCAGCCATGTGGGATTGAAGCCCCCTCTCAATTAGAGGAGGAGTGGGCATCACCATCCCAGAATCCTCAGGCCTGGGGAATGAACGATGGACTAGAGTAGACTTACTGGTATTCTACTATAGACTTACTGTGATTCTAACAATGGAAGAAATTATATCATTGATGTGGAGGCTGTGGCCACTGGAAGTTCTGAGGGCAAAGAGAGGGAAAAACAGGTGTAATATGGGGGCATTTTTGGGACTTGGGAATCATCATGAATGACATTACAATGACAGATACAGGGCACTATATATCTTGCCATAACCTACAAAATTGTGCGGGAAAAAGTGTAAACTGCAAAGTAAACTTTAATCCATGCTTAGTGGCAATGCTCCAAAATGAGTTCATCAATTGCAATGAATGTACCTCATTAATGAGGGATGTCATTAATGTGGGAAAATGTGGGAGGTGTGGGGAGCAGGACATATGGGAATCCCCTATTTTTTTTATGTAGCATTTATGTAATCTAAGTATGTTTAATAAAAAATAAAATAAATATAAATAAATAAATAAAGTAACGGTGCTTACTATATTCAAGGTGCTAGGTGTAAGACTGAAAATTTCAGCAGAAAGAACTGGAAACTATAAAAAATGTCATAATAGATATGAAAAAGAACCAAATAACAATTCTGGAATTTTTAGAAATACAATAATTAAAAATTAAGAACACACAAAAAAGTTTAACAGAAGATTAGTCACAATGGAAGAAAGATTTAATGGATTGGAAGATAAGTCAGGAGAAATTATTCAGAAAAAAAACTCTGTGGAGACCAAATAAAAGAATATAAAGAAGAGAGTATACAAATATAGAAGGTCTAATATAAGTACAATTGGAGTACCAGAAGGAGAGAAGAGAAAGAATAGAGCAGAATCAATATTGAAAAAGACAACAGCTAAGAATTTCCCAACATTTGGTAAGGACATTAATATACAAATTCAGGGGGGCGGATGTGGCTCAAATGGTTGGGCGTCCATCTGCCATATGGAGGGACCTGGGTTCGATCCCCAGGACCTCCAGTAAAATAAATAAATATATATATATATATATAGAGAGAGAGAGAGGGCGCATGGACTGCCAGGCTCTGTGTCCCGGTGAGCCGCCAGGCCCTGGGACCCATGCAGCAAGATGATGACGTAACAGGAGAGAGACGCAGGGGAGAGACAAGATGAGATGTTCCGAAAACCAGGAACCGAGGTGGCGCAGGTGGCAGGACACCTTTCTCTGACATCGGAGGTCTCCAGGATCGAATCCTGGTGAAGACTGGAGGAGGAGGATGAGAAGAGATGGCAGGAAACAGAGAATTGCCCGGTGAATGGACACAAAACAGCAAATGGGGAAGGGGGGGTTTAAAATGGATAAAGTAAATAAATAAATCTTTAAATATATATATATACAAATTCAGGACTCCTCAGGAACCCTAACAAAATGACTTAACAAGAAATGTATACCTTGGCATATTCTAATTAAATTACAGAAAACCAAAGCAAAGAGAAAAATCATAAAAACAGCCAGAAAACAAAGTAAGATTACCTTTAAAGGAGCAACAATTAGACATCCAACTTCTCAGTAGTGACAACAGAAGCCAGAGGACAATGGGGGTGATGGAATGATATCCTTAAATGCCAAGGGAAAACAGCCCTCTAAGCCTTGGATATTATGCCCAATGAAAATCTCATTTAATAATGAAGTTGAAATACATATTTTTAAGAGCAAAAATCAAAGTAAAACAAAACTCCTCGGAAGACATCAAAGAAACCTACAGAGTAGTGGGGAAAACATAGTTGTTTCAATAAATGATCCTGGATCAATTTGATATCTCAATGGAAAAAATTAAACCTAACTCCCTAGCTGATGTGGGATCCTTCTGAGCTGGGACTCTGGCCCCAGCTGATGGGCGCCCCCTCCTCACAGGTCTGGGCTCAGGCACATGGGCCCCCTTCTCTGAGCCCAGGCTGGCAGCTCCCTCCTCTTAGTTTCTAAATTTTACTAATTCCACTCTCTTCTTTTTCTTCCAGCATCCCTGGGCATAGCAGCTGCTTGTTGCAGTTTCTGCCTCTGCTATGCCTTTTATTTACCTGGCTAACTTCATGCCTGGTTAGCAGTCCTTTATATGCTGTTCTCTGACTGCCTGACTGCAGCACTAGGTCTGCTAATTATTATTGATAATAACGACAATCTACAACCTCAAATATGATATGAAATTTCATTACAACACCTCTTTACACATGAACACTCTTCATAAGAAAATCGTTCTTTTTAGATGTCTGGGGAGCATATCTAATTATACCGCCATTTCCTTTCTTGATTACAAGAGACTCTGAAGTGATGGGCTCCTTTCCTCAAGCCCGGATTCCTTCAGCGCCCTTTATTCATCTCTCTGATTCCATGGCAGACTTCCTTTATTAATTTCTCCCGACTCTGCCCTCATTCCCTAAGGGCCTCACTGCCCTTCTCTCACCTTCATAAGCGAGAATTCTCCTTTATGGGAAACATCGTGACTGTGATTCTTCATTCGTTCAAAAGAGCAATTCTCTCCCCAGGAGGCTCTTCAGACTCTTACCAGCAAGTGCTGTGCCCTCTTCCGAGGCACTGTGCATGGGCGATGCAGAAGTGGGAATTAGAGAAACAAACTCTGGAAGTGATTGTGTCTTTACCGTGGGCAAATATCTGCCCATCGCTAAAGTCTGTTTCCTAGTAAGCGGTGAGGGAGGGGCGCCCAGCCTGAGGGGCTTGAATTCCAGAAGACCCCCGCCCCCCTCTAATTTAGTCAGCGATGTGGTGTGAAGGAAGACAGGTGGGAAGCTGCCCCCAGACCCCTCCTCACTCCCCTCCCCACTCCCCTCCCGCAGGCCTCGGTCTCCCCGGTGGCCCTGGACTCGGCATGCTGCCTGCCCAGACCGCCCAAGACCCGTGTTCCCAGCCAGTCTGCAGGGGCCAGGGCTCCCCACTCCCCCCATCTGCAGGTCTGGCCCGCCTCGGGCTCAGAGGTCAGACTGGGGTGGCCCCTGGTTGCCGGGGGTAGAGAGCCTATTGTCCTTTTCTGGGGTACCCACCAGGACCAGCTCCCCAAGATGGGGTCTGCCCTGCTGAAAAGGAGCCGGCGAGCCGCCGAGGGGCCCTGCATGCCCCCCTGCCCACGGGCAGCCGGCAGGGGCCCAGGGGGCATGCAGCAGCCCCCCCCCCCCCCCCGCCCACCCTCTGCCCCCATGGCTCATCCATCTAGCTCTCCCCTCCTCGGCCCCTCCCCAGCCAGTGCGAGCTGCTTGCACGGGGGCCTGGGCTCTTGCTAGGGGCTCTCCTGGAGCCCCAGGGTCCCCTGGCCCTCCCTGGCTGTGCCCCTCCTCCCTCCAGCCAGCCTTTCCCCAGGCCGCCCCAACCAGAGCCCCAGAGCCCCAGCTGGGCGGCCGCAGGCTCCTACTGGACACACTGGGGTGGAGGGCAGTCCTCCTAAAGGGATGCTGCCTTCAGCACTTGTGGAAACCCGCTGGCCCCTCAGAAGCCAAAGGATGGGCTCAGTCCATCCGGTGAGGGGAACCCTGCAGATGTGGGGGCCACGGGGGGCCCTAGTTCACCCAGCAGGGAGACGGCTGGGCATGGGGGCCACGGCGGCGTGGAGGGCTCAGTCGAGAACCAGGGGGAGCAGGGACAGCCGAGCTGACTGGGAGGGCAAGGCAGCCCTGCTGGAAGTTAGGAAGGGCACGCCGGGGGAGACAGCAGGATTCCCAAAGGTGGAACGGAGCCTCGGGCACATTCCAGAAGCTTCCTTCCCCACTTGGCAGCAATCTCGGCCCTGGTGAAGCTGCAGGGTGGGTGTGAGGTCAGCCGAGGAAAAGCCCTTTCAGCCCGACCCTGGCTTGGGAAGCCGAGCAGGCCGTGGGCTCGGTGGGTTGTCAGAGTTGCAGAACCAGCCCCTGCCAGCCCTTTCCTAAATGTAAGGTGTGCTGTTTTGATTTTCTTTGGTTTTTTAAAAATAGGCAATACACTTGTGCATGGTTTAAAAATCAAAGAATGGAAAAAGGTAAGCAGCCAAAAGCCTTGCTCCCTCGGGTGCCGCCTGCTTAGCACCCCACAGGAAACCCTATTACTTTCATGTGCATTCTCCCAGAATTTCTTTCTCAAATATAAACAAGCGCATGCACACATGGTTCATGACCTCCTCTAGTTTACACCGAAATTTGAACGTGTACAAACCGTTCGCACCTTTTCTTTTCTTTACACTTTTGCATGGGGCTCTGTCAAGGTGGGATTTAAATCGTCTCCCAGCGTCAGCTTCCAGGTCGTTAGTTTCCACCTGAGCTGTCCTGGCACACGTGGGTGAAGCTGGTCCCGGCTGCAGTCATCTTACAGGCCCACCCAATCACGAGAGGGCAGTGCACCCCACTGCTCCCAGGGGCTTCGCCCAGGCCAGGCGTCCTGCCTTTGACCTTGTCAGGAGCAGCAGGGGGCAGATGCCAGCCCCTCGGCACTGCCTTCCCAGTCGGTCCTTACAGCTCGGGGCCAGGGTTTGTGGGTGGTTTTACACTGTAACTAAACCACCACGTTTAGTGCCTGTGGTGGGCAGCGCTCTCCATGACCCCAACGTGTCTCTACAAGCCCTCCTGGGGTGCTTTTATCCCCATTTTACAGATGAGGAAATTGATACGGAGAGGTGCAAGTCTGCCCAAGGTGACACAACTAGATAGTGGCAGAAGCAGGATCCGAGTGTAAATCTGCATGTCTTCAAAGCTCATCCTCCTTTCCTTGTACCATGCCGCTTCCCTCATTCATTACTGAATTTATCCACTCCTTCTACTCATTCCTTCATCCACCAATCCATCATTCTGTTCATCCACCCACCCACCCACTCATCCAGCTACCCAGCCATCCAACCACCCAACCATCCATCCATCCACTTACCCATCCATCCACATACCCA
>JAKSZT010054013.1:206047-249385 GCA_026826555.1 Tolypeutes matacus
CATCCATCCATCCATCCATCCATCCATCCATCCATCCATCTACCTACCCATCCACCCACCCATGTATCCACCCACCCACCCATCCATCCACCCACCTATCCGTCTGTTAATGACTTAATAGGTGCCAAGTCCTGCCCATGTACTGTTATTATAAACCCCTGGCAACCAGAGTGTCCACTTGTTTTAGGTTCCTTGTTGATAAAGCAAACACCATGCAATGGGGTGACTTAAACAATGGACATTTGTTGGCTCAGTTTTGAGGCTAAAAGAAGTCTAACATCGCCCTGTCACCCAGGTGATGCTTTCTCCCAGAAGTCTGTGGGGGTCTGGCGATGGCTGGGTGATCCTTCTCCTTGGCTTTTCTGTCACATGGCAATGCATGTGGGCCTCTCCTGGCTTCTCCGTTCTGCTGCCTTCTGCTTCTGGCTGCTCCCTCCGTGGCTTTCCTCTCTCCCTGCGCCTTCCCTATAAAGTCTTCAATAATAGGATTAAGACCCATCCTGGGCTATACCTTATCTGAAGCAACCTCATTGAAAAGTTCTATTTACAAAAGTTCACACCCACAGGAATGGGTTGAGTTTAAGAGCGTGTTTTTCTGGGGTATGTGGCTCTAAGCCACCACCGTTCCCTACTGTGTAAATTTGACCATATCCTCTGTGAAGCCCTTCATCACTTCCCATTGCCTGCAGGGAAAGTCCAGATTCCTTAACATGCAAGAGGAGCTTCGCCCTCACACTTGTTCTCCAGCCCACCGCACCCTCTAGGGCCCTGATGGCACCCTTCTCTTCCAGGCTTTCTCCAACGCTGCAACCCATTCCTCTCCCCCTTGCTGGACACCTGCTGTGTCCACCGGGCCCCCATCTACTTTGCCCTTTTCTGCTTTCAGCACTTGATTCTCCTTTGGGTTCCTCTCTTCCTCTCTCGGTCCATAGGTTTCCGAGGGCACTGGGTGTGCTCGTGACGCAAGCGGTTGTCTGAGAGTGGCAAGACATGCTGAATTCTTGGGAAGGAGGCAGTCTTTGTATCAAGACTACTGAGTTGGGACAGCTTTGTCACCGCCCTGCGGCAGTCTGCCCAAGAATAAAGCAGCAGGACCAAGAGATGGTCAGGGCAGATTCGTCATCTTACTGCTTGAGCACCTGGATCCAGCCATGCCTGAGTGAGTTCAGGCTGTCCAGAGTCTGGACAGGAGGTCACACTGGCTTCCCTAGAGCTGACCAACCCAAATGGGCCAGCCACCCTCAGGGAAGACACCTGCAGGCCATTCCAGCAGGAAACAAAGGGCAGCCAGCTGCCTGGAATTAGGCCCAAGAGGTCCTGGGCGCTTCTTGGGGAAAAATCCCAAATAGGAAAGAGTTACTTTATCTCATTGCCAAGAGTATATGAGGAACTGTGCAAAATGCACACAGCAGAGAGCTACAAGGTTAGAAAATTATTATGATAAAAAGTTAAGGTAAGAGGAGAAACAAGGCAGAACAAATAGGCAAAGCCAGGGTCGTGGTGGCCAGGGCTCCCAGGGCCTGGCCCTGGCTCGCCTTGGTCAGCAGGTGATGCTGAGGAGGGAGCTTGAGAAGTGAAAGGCAGGGGCAGAGTCGGGACAAACCGCCACCCCTCTCAGGGGTCTTTCTGCAGCTCTACCCCAAGGGGAAAAGGGAATTTTTACACTATTGCCATTATTACATGAATTAACTAGCCAAAGCAAACTGTTATTCCTGGAGCTTTCCCTTCCAAATGATTTAGAAAGTTCAAGCAATAAAGGTTAAGCAAAATCGAGCCGGGTCTTCACCGGTGAGCAGAGGGGCTCGCCTTCCTCCAGGCCTCGTGGAGGGGGCCAAGTAGTTGGCTGCGGTGCGTGTGAGGCCGCAGCTGTCTTTTGAAAAGCTTTAATTATGGGACCCTTCCTGCACAACGGCAGCGAGGACAGGGTCAGGCCTGTGCCACCTAAGCTCGGCGGCATCGGCGCTCTGCTGTGATGGCCTCCTCTGCCTGCTGGCCAAAGGGCTTTGCAGTGAGCTGCAGGCATTTCTGGACAGCAGTGCTGGTTTCAGGGGGCCCTCGGGCGCGGCCCGCGTGCCCCAGTCCTCGGCTCCTGCCGCCAGCACCCAGCTTGCTGGTCGCCCCAGAGACGCTCGCTGGTTTCGTCACACCACCCACGCAAGGTGTGCAGGAAGGACTC
Organism: Tolypeutes matacus; assembly: GCA_026826555.1. Classification (NCBI taxonomy): domain Eukaryota; kingdom Metazoa; phylum Chordata; class Mammalia; order Cingulata; family Chlamyphoridae; genus Tolypeutes; species Tolypeutes matacus. Next base: position 208,224 of record JAKSZT010054013.1, read on the forward strand.
TTTTACCTGTTTTACTCAGAGAAGTACAAGAGAAAACTCAAAGTACCATGACCTCCCTGTCCAGAAAACCCGTCTATATTTCTGGGAAATCATCAAGGAAATAAGCGTGTATGGCGAGGAGATTCGGACTACAGCGGTGCTGCGGCCAGCAGCCGCGGCCTCCCTGGGCCGCCCTCCCGAGACTGCGGCCGCACTCGGGAGCGCTGCTCGGCTGGCTTTTCCTTCCGACCACACAGAAGCTGCCTGCAGATATTCCGAAGTGCTGAGAGCCCAGCTGATTTCAAATCCATCCATAGTCTCAACTTCCCCGGCAACCCACGCATCCCCCGCCAGGAGCCCCATCTTGCACTCACGCCCGCAGCAGCAGTGCCCTGTGCTTGGCAAGCCTGAGCCTGCCACAGAAAACACTCTCTTCCTGCTTTGTTTTGTCTTTTAATTCTGTAGCATACAGAAACGTAAATGAATCTGATCTAGGTCCACGAGATATCCGTGTGAAAGCTAAGGAATAGGGAAAAAAATAAACAGCAGAAATTTAAGAATTGCAAGCAAAGAAGGAAGCACCACATGCCTGTGTGCCAGGAACGCCTTAATAAGGCAGAGCAAAGGTGAGGCAAGCTTTGAACACACGGGGCTGGTGAAACTCGAAACGACGCAGAGCTCGTCGGAGCAGGGGATTCTGCCCACCGACCTAAGGAATGTGCTGGAAGCATGCAGCATGTGCTCACACACTCACAGTGCAGCTAGCATGCCTTCTTTTTGGGTCTTCTTTGCTTGTGGTTTTGCCAAAGAGCCCCACTCTGCAAAGAGAAGCAATGGTGACGGGTGAGCAGGGGCGCTGTGGAGACTCGGCCGCCCTCCAGGGGCTGTGCTGGATGCCAGGGGACTGGACACAGCAGGGCGGCCGCTGGCCTTGGAGAGCTTCTGGCTGAGGGTCCAGGCAGGACAAGCACGACCAAGCGGGGCGTCTGGGGGCGGGGAGGGGCGCGGGCGCCCTCATGAGGCCCAGAGCAGCCGCGGGAGGCTGGGACGAACACTGGGTAGAGCAGGTCTCGCCTGGTCAGAAAGAGGGCCCCCGGAGGCCGGAGCCAAACCGGCCTGAGCACGGCCAGGGCCGCAGGGCCAAGGACAACCAGTTTGCCTCACCGCTGAGAAGATAGAGAGAAATCCCGAAAATGTCTGTCTACAGGTAATATTTCAAGACTCCTTAAGCCCTCTGAGGAACAAGATGGCAATGACAAAAAAAAAATTATACGTATCCAATACATTTAATTGACAAAAGTATGTATTCATCTGTGTTTATGTTTTAGATTTTAATTGTTTATATTTTCAATTATTAAATGTACAAAATAGACTAAAAAAAAACAACCCAGCAAAAAAAAAAAAAGATGGCGATGAGGAAATAAAAATGTAGGTGGCGGGGCGTCCGCCGCAGGAGGTGCGAGCGCGTGAGCCTGCTCTTCCGTGCTCCCCGCGAGGAGCCTCGGCGGCCTGGCCGCCTCGTGAGCGGGCGCTGTGGCCTCGGCCCTGGCGGCGCTCAGACCCCAAGGCCAGGCTCGTCGCTGCTCAAACGGACGCCCCTGCCGGGCGACAGAGCTGCCTTCTAAGTCCCCGGCCGAGAAAACGCAAGCGCCTGGCGGTGCTTCCGGCTGTGGCCGAGCTAGGGTGGCGCTCCAGCCTCCCTGGCTGTGCGTGAGAGCCTTTGGGGGAGGCCAAGGCTTCCGCCGTCCAAGACAGCGCGGGCCGGTGGTGGTCGGGGCCGGCCCGTCTGACCGCCGAGGGCGAGATCCTCTGCGGGGCCCGGCAGCGCGGGCCCTGCGCGGGGTGGCTTGCGGCCAGAGGGGAGCCAAGAGGAGGCGCCCCAGCCTCTGGGGGCCCTTGAGAACATTTCGTCCAGTTACAGCTCTTACCTCCCTTGTGGCCCTGAAGACCTTGCTGGGAAAGAACAAATGGCGCCGTCGGGACCTCCCAGGAAGGGGGCAGCGCGCCGGGTAGCTGCGCCGCGGCACCCCCACGCCTACCCCTGCGTCCTCGGCCCCAGCCCAAGCGCACCTGGCAGAGCCCAGGTGCGGACCCCTCTCCAACACCGTTACGCGGCCGAATCGGGTCGGTTGGGACGATTCCCTCCCTGCTCACAAGGGCAGGACACTAGATCGCGAGCAGTCACTCGATACTTCTGGCCAGCATTTCCCAGCTGAATTGGAATAGCCGCCCGGCTTGGAGGGAGACGTGACGGCAACTTGAGAGAGGGGAATGATATGGCAAGGGAAAGTTTTTCTTTTAGAAGAGGTTGAGGAGAGTAAATCTAGTTTAGGGAAACAGAAGTAATCAATAGATGATGTAACATCCACCCTAGGTATACACCCAGGAGAAATGGAAACACATGTCTACAAAAACTTGTTCACAAATATTCAGAGCAGAACCATTCACAGGAGTCAAAAAGTCGAAAGAACCCAAACGACCACTGGCTGAAGAATGGATGAATAAATGTGCGTATAGATAAAATGGGATCTTATTATCAATAAAAAGAAATGAAGTGCCAGTATGACCTACAGCAAGGCTGAAGCTTGAAAACATCACACTAAGTAAAGGAAGCCAGTCACTAAGAAACACATGTCGGACGGCTTCATCTACAGAAGGTAGATTAGAGCCTGGTTGCTTAGGGCGGGACTGGGGGAGCGGGGAAAATCCGGGGTTATGGCTGAGGGGAGCTGGGTTTCTTTGGGGTCATGAAACTATTTTAAAATTGATTGTGGTGATAGATGCACAACTTGGAATATACTAAAGACCCACTGAATGGTACATGTTAAGTGGGTGAATGGTATGAAATGTGGATTATATCTCAATAAAGCTATATTAGCTACAACACGAAAAGAAGAGCTTATGTGACAAGTGACGATGAAACAGGTTTGTTGACCCCTGAGCCTATCAGCGCGTGCCTTGGATCTTTCCAGCCCGTGCTCCTGCTGCCCGGGTGAGCCTCGTTGTGCCCCGACCCTCGCTCTGAGTTTCTTCACTTTGTGGCTGTAACATGGCAGTGTCGCTCCAGCCTCGTCACTCTTTCCTGTCCACAATTTTCCTGGGTCCTGTTTATTTAGCCAGAAAACAGTTATTTGGTTTATATAAGCCTTAAAACAAGTAGGAACACTTAACACGTATTTTGATGACTTCTTAGGTATAGCTCCAAAAGCATGATCCATGAAAGGAAAAATCGGTGAGTTGGACTTCATTCGAATTAAGAACTCGTGCTCTGTGAATGGCCCTGGGAAGAGCATGGAAAGACAAGCCACACACCAGGAGAAAATTCTGGCAAAACACTTATCTGACCAAGGACTTGTATCCAAAATATAGAAAGAACTCTTAAAAACGCAATAGTAAGAAAATAAGAAATCCAATTTAAAAATGGGCAAAAAAGACCTGAACAGACACCTGACCACAGAAGACACACAAACGGAAAATAAGCACCTGACAAGATGCCCGACGTCACTCGTCCCTGGGGAATTGCAAATGAAAACCGTGAGGTGCCGCTGCACACGCTTAGGACGGATGAGTCCCAAGCGCGGCCACGCCAAGGCTGGCGAGGATGTGGGGCCTCCGCGTCGCTGGGGATGCGAGGTGGAGCAGCCACTCTGGAAGACGGTTTGGCAGTTTCCCAGCCGCGCTCGCGGGCACGTACCTTCGGCAGCAGGGAATTAAGTCCACACAGAAGTCTGCACAAAAGGTTGACGGCAGCTTTATTTTAATTGCCCCCGACTGGAGGCGGCCAGGAGGCGGCTGAACAGGTGAATGGCCACGCAGTCGGGGGCACGTCCAGACCAAGGAATATTGCTCGGCATGAAAAAGAGGTGAGCTGTGCAGTCAGGAGCAAAGCTCGGAGGAGCCTGGAGCACACATGGCACAGCGAAAGGAGCCCGTCGCAAGGCTGCTTGCTCCGTGGCTCCAACCAGATGACGATCTGGAAACAGCAGAACAGCGGCGACAGGAACGAGACAGCTGGGGGTGGGTGGGCTGGAGGGATAGGCGGGTGGGGCACATGGCATTGGCATTTGTCAAAGACCACAGAACCGCGCACCGAGAGCGACCTCTAATGCACAAATATTGGTTCATCAGCTGTAACCCATGTCCCACACTAATAAGTGTGTGTGCTGTTAGATGGGAACTCTGTACTTCTTGTGCAATTTTTCTATAAATCTAAAGCTACTCTAAAAATAGTTTTTTTTTTAAAAAACCACACCTAGGCCCATCTCAGTCAAATTTCTGCAATGCAATATTAAAAGAAAATCTTAAAAGCAACCAAAGGGGAAAATACATGTTGCCTTGGGGGATTAGCAATAAAAATGTCAGCTGACATTGTTACAGGACCAGTGGGCGTCAGAAAACAACGAAAAGACGCCTTGTGCGGCCTTGCCTCCCCCCAGCCGTTCGCCTGGGTTCTGCGGTCAGCGCCCGGGCCCCTTCCCCTCAGGGACGTGTAGTGAAGGCCTTCCTTTTCGTGCCTTGACGATGGAGCTTTGCACCCCAGAAAAACACGCCCTTGAGCTAAGCCCGCTCCTGGGGTGTGGGGCGCTGTGAGCAGACCTTGTGGCTGCTGCGGTCAGGGTGTGGCCCCTCAATTAGGATGCGCCTCGGCCCTTTCCTGGAGACTTTTTTTTTCTTAATTTGTTCTAGCAACTCATACATCACCTAAAATTCCCCCTTTCAACCATATTCAGATAGATAAGTGTGTGGATTACATTCATAATGTGTTATCATCACCACCGTCCATTACAAAAACTTTCCCATCACCCCAAAAAGAAATTCTGCACCCATTAAGCACCAGCTCCCCACCCCCAGCCCGCCCCAGGCCCTGGTAGCCTGTATTCTAGTCCCTGACTGTGAATTTGCTTGTTCTAATTACTTCACCTCAGCGCAATCAGACAGCGTCTGTCCTTCCGCGCCTGGCTTCCTTCACGCAGCACGATGCCTTGGAGGCTCGCCCCTCCTGGAGCGTGTGCCAGGGCTCCGCTCTTCCCGTGGCCGAGCAGCTCTCCGCTGAGGACGGGGCACTCTGCTGCTCTCCGTTTGCTGGCGGGCATTTGGGCTGCTTCCTCTCTGCGCTTTTGGAATGATGCGGCTTTGAACACTTGCGGACCAGCTTTTGTTTGGGTACCTGTTTCCATCTCTTTTTTTTTTTTTTAAGATTTATTTATTTATTTATTTACTATTATTTTTTTTTTTTACCGGGAGGTCCCGGGGATCAAACCCAGGTCCCTCCATATGGCAGACGGACGCCCAGCCATTTGGGCCACATCCGCCCCCAAGATTTATTTTAATCACTTACTGCCCCCTCCTTGTAGTTTGCGCTTGCCGTCTGCTCTCTGTGTCCATTCGCTGTGTGCTCTCCGTGTCTGCTTGTCCTCTCTTCTTGTATTCTCCTTTAGGAGGCACCGGGAACCGATCCCGGCACCTCCGACATGGAGGAGAGGTGCTCAGTCGCTTGAGCCACCCCAGCTCCCTGGCTGGTTGCATCTCTCGTTGTCTCTCCTCTTTGCCTTTTTGTTGCACCAGCTCGCCTTCACCAGGATGCCCCAGGAATCGAACCCAGGCCTCCCATATGGTAGATGGGAACCCAGTCGCTTGAGCCACATCCGCTCCCTCCATCTCTTTTTAACGCTGAGTAATATTCTTTGGCCTGGACGGGCCACCGTTTACCCGGTCACCTGCTCAGGGACATCTTGGTTGCTTCCAGTTTTAGGCAACTAAGAATGAAGCTGCTGTAAGCATCCACGTGCAGATTCCTGCATGGGCATCTGTTTTCAGCTCCTTGGTCAGTACCCGGGGGTGCAGCTGCAGGGTCGCATGGCAAGCCCGTGGTCAGCTTCGTAAGAAACTGCCAGGCTGCCTTCCAGAGTGGGGCATAGATTTTCATGTCGTTCTTCTGCTTGTTTTCCACTTTCACTGATTTTCTTGATGTCCTTTATCGATTTGGGGAAATTCCAGTTTTATCTGCAAGTATTGCTTCTGCCCCATTCCCTCTCCTCTCCTTCTGGGTGCCACTTACAAAGGTTTTCGACTGCTTGAATATCTCTGATGTCTATTGTGCATCTTCTCTATGCTTGGTTTGAATTTGTATATTGATCTGTCTTTAAATCCTCTGTCACCATCTTCACCTGTGTCCAGGCTGCCTTAAAAACCCATCCAATGAGCTCTTAATTTAAAATATTTTATTTTTTCCATGATAGGATGTCCTTTTAATGTTCTTTTATAGATTCCAGTTCTTTTCAGTTCTTCATCTTTCTGTCAATTTTGTCCATTTTTCCTCTTTTCTTTAACATGTTGATGATAGTTATTATAAATTCCTTGCCCACTAATTCCAATACCTAGACCATCTGTGCTCCTATGTCTAGCAGCTGTTTTTTTCTCTTATCGGTCACTCTTTGCTACTTCTTTGAACGTCTCCTAGTTTTTTATTGTGTTGAACAGTTTTTTGAAACATTATACAGGATAAAGTTTATATTATTTTCTTCCTAAAGATGGTTTTCTTTTTTTGGTAAAGTTAGAGTCTGAGCTGGGACAGAGCTAGGTTGCAGCTTTAGCTAAACCCAATCTACCTCTGTTTCCCAACCTCTGCAGGGGCGCACTGCTTTTGATTGAGAGCCTGGGCGGTCCTGGGCCCCCCACCCTGGAGATTCAGTTTGTGGTAGACCCCAGGCTCACCAGCTCCATTGTCTGGCCCCAGACCACTTCCCATTTCAGCAAATGTCTTGGAGAAAAACCTGGCTGAGTGTTTAAAGCAAGCCTCCCTTCTCAGATCAGACTTTGTGTCCTGAACACAGCAAGATTACGGGGATTTCTGCCTGCCTTCTAGGGACGGCTTAGCCTCGCCTGGAACCCTCAGATCCAGCAACAAGCGGCGGCGTCAACAGGCAGCCCACATGAGGGACCACGGTGGCCCCGAACAGTCTCCAGCAGCTCTCCTGGCTCCTCTGTCCTTCAGCAGGGCCCCTCCTCCCTCAGCCCCTGCCCAGAAGCAGCAAATGACCTCAGGAAGCAACCTGTGTCACGGGTGGCGCGTGTCCCCCAAAGACACGCTGGCCGAAGCCCTGGTGCTGTGGTCACAGCCTTACCTGGGCATCGGGCCTTTTAAACTCTTATCATTAGGATGCGGCCAGGAGCCCTGGCCACACACGCCGCCAGGCCTCTGCAGGGCCCCTCCCACCTGTGCCTGCCCCATGGTTCTCTGACCCTGCGGTCAGGTGAGCAAGGTCAGCTGGGCACCCAAGTGCAGGAAGGCAAGAGCAAAGGCCCTGGGGCTGCCGTGGTGCCGAGCAGCAGCAGGCTGGGGCACCCGTGTGAAGCCCAAACCTGGCTGCAGGCCCACCTGGGACGTGCAGGCGGGCGGCAGAGGTGAGCCTGCTGCATTTCCAGGAGCCTTCCGTGGGCGTAGCTCTGAGATTTCACCATCCCGAGGCAGCACTCCCATCTCCCGTGCAATGGCTGAAACACTGATAAAGAACCAATCAAACCCCGCTTCTTCACTGGCTTTTGTTTCACCTACACCTGCGCCTGATCTGCCGGGGACAGGAGGGGCCGCTTATCGTCCCAGCCCAGGAAATGCTGCTGCCCTGCTCCTCACAAAGGCTTTGAAGTGCGGGGGAGCCGGCCTTCAGGGAAACCGCTTGCCGTAATTAATGAGCCAAGGAAGGAACTGGCGCTTATCTGGAGAAGGACTGGACAGAGCAGGGCCCTGGGGCCCCTGAGGCTGCCAAGGCCACGACTGGGCAGATTCCTCAGCCAAGGAAGCTGGGGGCAGGTGGGGTGAGGGTGGCAGGGGGCTTGGCTCTAGGAAGAGACGCCCCTGAGGGAGGTGTCAGCCAGGGGCAGGAGCAGGTCCCCCAACTCCCCGCTGGAGACCCCCCCGGAAGTGCCTGCCTAGAAAAGGCCCAAGGCAGGTGGGGGCTGCACTGTGGGCTCACCTGGGGGGCTGCCCTGGCAGCAGGAGGGCACCTGGCCTGAGTGCTTAGCTGTCGGCCTGGCTGGTGGGCACTGTTCACCTGCAGGGCCCGTGGGCACAGGTGCAGGCACGGAGCTCCCCACGCCCCGGGACAGCGGTGCTCCACGTGGGCGCCCTTCCTCGTGGCCTCCTCTTGTGGCTCTGGGCCCAGGGTCTCCCTTCCGGCCGGGCTGCGCTGGCCCGGGCGTCGGCGGGGTCCCGTGCACCCCTACATGCGCGGTGAGGCCGCGCCGGGCTTCCTGCACTCACGTGGCCGCAGGCGCCCTGGGCGGGGCGGCCAGCCCGTGTCCCGCCCGGCCCTCGTGGGTCAGGAGCTGGGGAGCAGGGCCAGGCCTGCCGGCCTCCGAGGGCACCTTCGGGGTGACCAGCCCTGCGCCGCCCACAGCTGCGGTGAGCCCACGGCCTGCGCCACAGACGCGTGTGCTCCCTCGACCGGGCCCACTGCCCGCTTGCAACTCGTGCATCGTTCAGCTTTTTGTGCTGAGCACAGATGGATGCCAACTGCCCTGTCCTTGCACAGACTTAAGGTTAGTGGACTCTGAATGTGTGTTTATTCCTCATAAAACACGCACCCTCCTGGCAAGGCTGCGTGGCACTAACGAGCTGTCTCTTAGGAGGAGCCGTTCTTGAGGGCTATGGCAGTGAATTAAATCTCAGAAAGACCCCCGCCCCCCCCCAAATGGCCACACGATACTGGGGGCAAAGGGCCTCACCATCACCTCTGGCTCCAACGGCCCCCTCTGCCGAGAGGGCGACCTGCCCAGGACTTTCCAGCACCACCACCATCCGCACACGTGTCAGGTCCAGAGGCAGCTGCCCCAGCCGGGCCTGGAGAGGGAGAGGCAAGGCCCAGAGGCAGGGAGCTGGGCTACCCCGTGCCACTGCCCAGCTGCTCCCTAACCCGAAAACCAGCTGACCACAGGCGGGCCTGTCCCCAGCGACACCACCATCCGCACACGTGTCAGGGATGGCCTGTGGACTGGGGTGGCCTGTGCAGTGAAGGTGGCTTGTGGACTGTGGGTGGCCTGTGGACTGGGGTGGCCTGTGGACTGGGGTGGCCTGTGCAGTGAGGGTGGCCTGTGGACTGGGGTGGCCTGTGGACTGGGGTGGCCTATGCAGTGAAGGTGGCCTGTGGACTGGGGTGGCCTATGGACTGTGGGTGGCCTGTGGACTGGGGTGGCCCATGCAGCGTGGGTGGGTGGGGACAGAGGTGAGGCTAACACAGAGTCCCCGCCTCTGTTATTTTCTCCGGCAGAGCTGCAGTGCCGGGGCTTGGCAGCCCTGTGCCCTCTCCACGTGCCCTCCAGGCCGGCCGCCCAGCGGTGCTGGAGAGCTGGGCCCGAGCCCACGGCCGCTGGCAGCCACCCTCGAGCACGGCCGCTGGGCCAGGGCTGGCCAGCAGGTGGCAGGCCGGCCGCTCCCCAGCTCCCCAGAGTTTCCTTCCCTTTCTGTCCTTTCAGCTCCACAGCCCAGCAAGAGCCTGGTTTCCTAATCCCTGAAAGAAAACGGCTTCGGTTTATCTTGGAAACGTACATGCTCTGTTGTTTCATTCTCACAAGGATTTTCCCCCTAATCAGAAGTAAGCAAAGGAGGTCAGAGTCCTGGGAGCACAGCAGAGTGTCCCGTGGCTGCACCCCGAGGCGTGCGCCCTGGAGCCAGCCTGCGACCCCGGGGGTTGGGGAACCGGGGAGGGGCAGGGCGCGGGTGCTGACGGTCCCTCCTCAGCGAGGGCAGCAGGAAGCCCGCGGGGCCCGTGACGCAGGCGGAGTCCTCCAGTGTTGGAGGAGCCCCCAGGCGAGCGAGAACAGCCCCTGTGGCCTTGGCGGCCTCGGCTGCCGGCGCGGGGAGGGTGGCTGTCGTGTGGCCGGCCCGGTCCCGCGTTGGGCCCAGGCGCGCTCTCAGGGCCACCTGTGCGCCGCCCTTCAGAGCCGTCCTGCGTGGAGGCCAAGGGCGGTGGGGTGCCCCCGGGGCGGCCGGGCTGCCCTCTCCCGGGGAGCAGCTCTGCGGGGGCGTCAGTCTTGACGGGGCCTGGGCAGCGTTGTGGGCGCCAGTGGCCGCAGGCTCTCGCGCCGCTTTCTCCTGTTTGTGGTTGTCTGTTCTGAGCTGGGCACCCTCCACCAACGCCCTGCGTTTGGAGAGAGGTGGTGGCTCGCCTGCTTCTCTTTCTGTGAAGATGTTTGGGCAGAGTGAGTGGAAAACTTGGCAAGAGCCCCAGAGTGGTTCTCATTATCGACTTTATGTCCTGCTCAAAAGAAAATCCTGGGTGATTTGCGCATGAGGTTCCAAACCCCAGAAGGAAATAGCTAGGAGTAACAGAACTAAGCGTCGATAGCTCCGGTTACTAATTTCTAGTTTTCTCATGGAACGTATATGGTCAGTTTCTAGTCCAGTCTGTGAAACAAGTCCTTTGTTAAGACTGGCCTGGTGGCCCCAGGCCAAAACCGAAACTTGTTAGCAATGGCTTTCACCAGCTGCAGTCAGAAACCTTCCTTTTGTGCTGTGACATGCTTTCTCCACGTCTGAAGGCGGGTCACAGCTGCCAAGCCTGCGCTTCCCGCCTCTTGCCCCTTGTTTCACTAGCACTGTTTCTCCTGCCCACACGTCGGTTTCGACTTTTCACGAGGATGGTTTTAAGATGCCTGGACCTTGCTCTAGACAGGAACAGGCAGTCGTTTATTCTGGTGAGTCAACCGAGTGAGGGCCACCTAGAACTGAAATAGCTGCTCAATTTAGAGGACTTTATTTTTAAAAGAACTAATATAAAATTTCTCATTCATGCACATTTTATTTAACAGCTTTATTGAGATACAATTGACATGCAATAAACTGTGCATAAAGTGTCAACTTGCTAACTTTTAACAAGCAACTTGCTAAGTGTATGCGCTTGTGGAACTATCCCCAGACAGGATAACGAGCACCTTTGTCACCCTGCAAATGTTCCTTGTGCCCCTTGGTAGCCCCTTCCTCGTAGCCCTCCCTATCTCCACCCTGTACCACATCTCCAGGCAACTACTGATCCAATTTCTGTCACTACTGATTAGCTGGAATTTTGCTATAACTTTTTATAGATATGTAATAGTATAGTGTTTACTTTTTTGGTCTGCTTACTTCACTTAGCATAATTATTTTTAGATTTATTCGTGTTGTTGCATGAATCAATATTTCATTCATTTTTATATTCAAGTAGTATATCATTATAATGATATACCACAATCTGTTTATCCACTCAACTGCTGATGCACATCGGTTTGTTTTCAAATTTGTCTGATGTAAGTATAGCCACTCTAGCTTTCTTTTGGTTAGGGTTAGCATATTATATCTTTTTCCATCCTGTTACTTGTAGCCTATTTGTGTCTTTATATGTAAGCTGGGTTTCTTGTAGGTAGCATATAGTTGGGTCTTGATTTTTACCAACCTGACAACCTTTACCTTTTAATTGAGGTGTTTAGACCATTTATATCTAATATGATTTGATATGATTATGTTTAAGTCTACTATTTTTTATTTTATTTCTATTTGTTCCATCTGCTCTTTGTTCTCTTTCTCCTCTTTTTCTGTTTTCCTTCCAATTGAATATTTTTCTATAATTCCATTTTATTTCCTTTGTTGGTTTTTTTTAAACAGTTGCTTTAGGATTTATGATCTACAGTATTTTTTGTCTTATCACAATCTTCCTTCAAGTGCTACTGTTATTATATATTTTACTTCTATGTATGTTATAAATCCCACAATACATTGTTATTTTTGCTTTGATGAATCAATTATCTTTTAAAGATGTTTGTGTAACAAAAGTCTTTTGTATTTACCCATATAGTTACCATTTCTGGTGTTCTTTGCTCCTTTGTGTAGACCAGGATTTCCATCTGCTATCTTTTTTTTCCTGCCTGGGGGATTTCTTTGATATTTCTTGTGGTGAAAGTTTGTAGTATCAGCTTTTTTAAGTTTGAAAAAAAAGTTTTTATTTTACCTTTGTCTTTGAAATATATTTTTGCTAGGTATAGAATTCTAGCTGAACAGTTTTTTCTTTCAGTACTTTAGAGATGTTGCTCCATTTCCTCCTGGCTTGCATTGTTTCTGACAATAAGTCTGCTGATAATCTTATATTTGTTCATTTATATGTAAAATGCCTTTTTTTCTTCATGCATCTTTTAAGATTTTCTCTTTACACCTGGCTATAAACAATTTGACCATGATGTGTCTTGTAGTTTTCTCCTTGTGTCTTTTGTTTGGCTTTTGCTGAAGCTCTTGGATCTGTGGGTTTATGGTTTTCATCCAAAATGGAAATTTCTTGGCCATTATTTCTTCAAGTACTTGTCTTCTATACCCCTTCTTCAGGGACTCTAATCACACATACATTAAGCTTCTTGCAGTTGTCCTACAGCTCATTTATACTCTGTTCATTTTTTTCAGCCTTTTATTCTGTTTTTCACTTTGCATTGTCTCTATTGCTATGTCTTATCTGTTGTTAATGACATCTAGCATACTTTTCATCTCAGACAATGTAGTTTTTACCTCTAGAGGTTTAATTTTGGTCTTTTTATATATTCTGTGTTCCTATTTTGACCCCACTACTCAGGTAAAATACTTCTGAGAGCTCTACCTGATGCCCTGTGGATTACAAGGTTTTCCATTCTGGCAGGTGGGCACAGGAACACTCTGGAGAGTGTTCCCTCTGGCCCATTCTGGTGGTTCTTTCCTGGGCCTCAGGTATTTTCTTTGCATGCATGCACTGCATACTTAGCAGAGAACTTGGTTTCTGAGCTCTCTCTGCATCTTTCTCTTTCTGGACTCTACTTGGTGAAACTCTAGCTGGTCTCCCTGAGCTCCCAGCCCCATGTCCTCAGTGCAAGGAGACCTCCTGGCTCCACCTGAGTTTCTTCTCCCTTCACCTAGGTCTGGAAACTCTCTCCAGCAGTGACCTGGGACAGTTGCAGGGCTCAGCCCCTTTGTTTCCCATCTCCTGGGAATCACTGTCCTTCATTGCCTGATGTCCAGTGTCTTAAAATCCCGTATTTCATATAGTATTTCTGGTTTTATATTTGTTCCAGACAGGAGGGTAAATCTTGTATGTACATCTTGGCTAAATGGGGAAGTTCATCCACCTTTTAACATAAATCTTTTTTATTTGTTTGTAAGTCATGTGCATTTAATGTAGAAATTTGGAAACAATAGAAAAGTAAAAGTTAATTAAATAAAACCTATCTAAAGCATCAAGGCCTAGTTACATTTCTGTTCATTCTTCTGTGCATAAGCAAGTATGACATTCCTTTCTTATATACGTACAATCATACATATGTGTACCCTATTTCTCCTCTTAACATCGTGCAGTGAGTATTTCCCCACATCATCAAAGCTTTTTGAAATCTTAAAGGAAGAACAATATCCATGCTGTGAATGTACTACCATTTGTTTAGCCAGCCCCCTTCAGGTTGTTTCCATGTTTTTGCTTACTGAAATATATTTCTTTTATGAAATTGTTTTCATTTCGCATGGTTTCCTAAGGGCGGATTCCTAAAATGTGGAATTCCTAGATTGAAGGGTATGAAAATACATTAGACTTGAAATTAATATAAGGAAACACAGAGCCACATGCAAAAAGAAAAGTGTGTGTGTGCCTATGTATTTGTATTTTGGACCTTCAATTTCATGCCATGACTGGTTAAGATTAAAAGGGACTATTTAGTACTGGCTTTCCGCCATCTAACTGGACAAATTAAACAAGTGCCGTCACTTTCCTGCTCCGATTTCCTCTACTTGAGAACGAGGAGCTGGACTGCGCTTAAGTCTCCTTCCAGCTCTGGGGTCCTGTAAGTGCAAGCAAGGTGGGTGGTTCCCAGGGAACAGCAGCCCCACGTCCCTGAGGGGGACGGCCACCTTCCAGGAACTGCCGAGATGGAGAGAGGTGAGGCTGGGGTCCACATCAACCCTGAGTTTCAGCACGATTGTTGAATAATTTAATAAATACACCAAAACCATCGCGGTCATTATCTATGGCATTTCACTAATTGGGTTTGCATCACTGGCCATTTTAGCCAGTAAAATCTCAGGATAATGATTCACACCAGACTGACGTGAAAGTAGATCAAGGGAAGAGAACTGAAAATCTGGAAATAGACTGGAGTTAAATGGGAACTGGTATCTCCAGTGGGCGGCATTGCAGGTCAGTGGGGAAAACGGATTCTGACCGAGCAAGCATGACTAGGCACGTGGAAAACGTGACCGCGTAAGTGGACAAATGATCATTGCAAGCTGGTCGATTAAACGTTCATTTCTCCTCCTTTGCCAGCCCTCCCTCCTCTGGGCCCAGCAGCCTCCACATCCTGGGCAGACCCTGCCTTGAGCCACGAGCCTGGTGGCCCCGACCAGAGCTCCCTTAGAGTGGAACTGCGTTCGTGGCCCTGTGATCTCTGAGAGGCAGGACCCTGCTGCCGCGGACCCCCAGCGTTTGACTGCAGGGCAGGATGTCCCCCTCCAGGGCGCAGAGGCGGGGGGCTTTGGGGGGATAGTGGTCTCCCCATGATGAGTGCAGTAGCCCCCCGTGGCCTCCAGGACTGTTCATGACAGTCTCAGTGATTTAGGGCTGCTCTTCCTGGTTGGAGACCCTCAGACCTGAAGGAGCAGAGTGCCAGAAGAATCCAGGCTTTATAGTGTCCCTTGTTGACTGTCACCTAATCCAGACAGGGCCACCATTGTGGCATAAGAGTGCGTAGTCATCGGAATAAGCGGAAACGTGTCCGCCGTGCCTTCACTGTCCATTCAGAACAGCTGCATGTTGGCACCTAAAGACATGGGACGTGGTGCTGATGTGCAGCCACCGGTGCCCGTGGACCTGTGTGGGCAGAGAGCTGAGGCCTCACCTGGCCTGCCCTTGGCAGACAGGGCACCCCCCTGCATGTCACACCAGGTGCGTGTCCTCCAGCTGCCCATGTGCCAGCCCCTTCCTACTGGGGGGGGGGGTGCCCCGTTGCTCTGGCCTCCACAGGGGGCAGGATGCCAGCCCCAGCACGGACGGCCGAGTGGACAGCATCCCCACTTCTCAGAGCAGGTCAGTGGTGAACTCAGGGCCAGTTGTTTCCTTCCACTTGGAGCTCGAGCCTCAGAGGGAAGCCAAGAGGGACTGTTGGGATGCACAGGAGCCGGCAGCCCCACATACGCAGCAGGGTGGTCCAGTGGGCAGACCCAGCGGTGGGAGGGCCGTCCTACAGCTCCGCCCCCCGGCTGCCTGGCTCTCACGGCCCTGCCCGTGTCCCAGGGCCGAGCCTCCTGGGGCCCGTGGGGTCTGCCCTGCTGGGCTGCCAGCGCTTCGTGCCCACCTGCTGGGAGCTGTGCCCATCAACACTGCACAGCGTGTGCTGTGGCCACCCCACCCCACTCTGCAGCACCCGCCCTTCCCACTTCTGAGTCTCTGGTCCTCCCCAGGCCTCTGGCCAGGCACCTTCCAGAGGCCACAGACTGCCGGGCAGACGGGGTTTCTCATTCAGGCCATGCAAGCCACAAGCGTCTGCAGCTCAGGGCCGCTGGGCCAACCCCAGCCGCCGGGGCCCGGCTGCTTCCGTCAGCGGACAGCCCGCATGGGGCTGCTGGGGCCCAGCCCCTGGAGGAGCCGTGTGGGCCAGTCCAGCCAGCGCCCCGGCCAGCGGGGGGTGCAGACGAGAAAGAGGGGCTCCCACTTCAGTGGTTTAGGTGCAAACACGTCCCACTTCTACAGCTCAAACGTTCTTCCCATGAAATACTCAAAACTCCCCTGAGGTCAGAGCTCGCCCTCCCCAGTGTGGGCAGGCGCTGGGGTGGGGTGAGGCGGGGAGCAGGGGTCGCAGCTGCTCCTCCTCCAGGCAGGAGAGTCTTCCTGGCGGCGGGTGGGGGGGTGGCGCTGGCAGGAGCTCCTGCGCCGCCTCCCAAGCCCCGAGCTCAGCCTTTCCTCCCTTCTCCTGCACCCAGGGGCCCTTGGCCCACACAGGGCCGTGGGTGGGGTCTGTGCTCCTGCCCTCGGAGGTGCCCTCCTGCCTCAGCTGCCCGGGCTGCTGGTGACTCCTGCTTTTCAGGATCAGGAAGTCAGCTGAGCTTTGAGCAGCTGAAAGCACGAATGCCACCGACTCTCCCGGGTTTATTGATGGGAGGGGCCGTCTCGCCGCCTCTCCCTGGTCTAAACGCAGTTCGGCACCGAGTGTGCAGAGTTCCAGCCCGAGGGGTAAAGGGCAGGGGAGGTGCAGGTGGCTGGGGCCGGCACGGCAGCCCCCCCGCCGGGGCCCGAGTGGGCAGACGTCAAGCCGCAGGGGGTGGACTTTCCCCGGTAAGCCCCTGGCAGCCTCTCCAGGCCCCTGAAGGATGAGCAAAGTCACTTTCCTTCGACCTCCTCCTTCCCGCTGTCCCCAAAGCTGCTAAAGGAAACAGGGGCTGACAGCAGGGGCCGGCCGGAGGCGCTGAGGGCTGCAGGGAGGGTGAGGCCACCCACCGACCGCCTCCGGGCACATGGACGCCCCCGCCTCGGCCCCCGGAGGAGCCCGCAGTGGCCAGATGGCCTCCAGCCTCTAAGTACACCCACACTTACCGCGCACACACGCACACACACGCGCACACACGCACACACCATCCACACACTGTGCCTCTGGCAGTGCAGTGCACGCCCCAGCAATGCCCACTGAGACGGGAGCTTCAGGAGCTCCCGTTGGTGGGCGGTGGGCGGTGAGTGGGGAGCACAAGTGCCCCCGGGGGCAGCTTCTGGTGGATGAGTTTGCAGCCACGTGGCTAAGTACTCGGTAGTGCTTGTCCTCGGTGAGCCTCGTCCAAAGCCCGGCTCTGCCAATAGCCCACGCGCAGCAAAGTCATGCTCTCTGTAACCGAACATGCACAGCGATTTCGCTGAGCCCACGCGGCGTCCATCCGAGCAGAACAAGCGCCCGTGGGACCGGGAGGCGGCGGGGGAGGCTGGGAAAGGGCTCAGGGCTCTCGCCCAGCTTAGCCCCTTCCTTGGCCACACAACCCACAAGGTCAGAGCTGGAAAGACGAGGCTATTCATCACTCTTCCGTGGCTTGGGAGAGTCTGGAGGGCCACAGAACCTCCAGAAGATATTACTGCCTCTGAGCAGCTGAAGCCGGGGTGGGAGAAGGGGGCCAGGTCACATGGCTGAGCAGCCTCAGGCGGCTGGGTCTCTGCCGAGCCACGAGCCCTGGCGTGGGCGACAACCTCCCTGGGCGGCCTGAGGGCTCGCCACGGCCCTTCTGGGCTCTGTGCACCGCCGGGCTCACTGTTCGGACCCCCTCGCGGCCGAGGCTGGACAAGGCCCTGGAGGAGGGAGTCTCTCCAGAGAGGCAACAAGGGGACCCCATGGGGCCTTGTGACAGGGAGCCAGGACAGCTTCCGGCGCCTCGCTGGGGCTGGGGCGACCTCTGCTCGGGCTGGCGGCAAGGTCATTGCGTGGCGTCTCCTTCCCCAAGGGAAAGACGCCAAATGCCCACTGCTGTTTGCTCACTTCTGGGGCCGGGAAGTGCCAGGCTCTGCGTTACGGAAACTCTCAGTATCTGATAGTTCCTTATAGCTTCAAGGTGCCACCTGCTCCTGCAACCCTGTCTGCACAATTTAAAACACATAAAAAGTGAACAAGGTGAGAAAGTGGAATAAGAGGCAGGCAGCCCAGAGAGCTGAACTGAGCTGCGCTTTGCCGAGTGTTTGTTCCCTGCGACGGCCCTTTGCCTTCGCTGAAGGAGAGGCCGGCTAAAGGTGGCTGGGTCACGAAGCCATTTCCGGAAGGGACCTTCTCAGGGGGAGGCGTGGGAGGAGCCGCCGAGTCCTTTCGCTGCGGTGTCGCCCCAACGTCCTCGCTCTAAATGGTGTGACATTAGTTTTCATTAATTGTTTCCAGCAGTTAATCATTTCCCTTTTGCCGATTAGGAAATGTCAAAGCGCACAAGGTCAGAGGCTCGGGCGCCCTCTGAGCGGCCGTGGAGCGTGTCCAGGCTCCCACGGCACCCCCAGAGCCGCGCCACGCGCTCCCGGCGCCCAGAGGCCCCTCGAGCCCCGGCCCCTGGGCCGCACTGCCCTCCCACGCCGAGGGCTCTCGCGCAGGCCGCGCGGGTCACCGAGGCTCCACCAGGCGGGGTGCGCGTCCAAAATGGCACCGGCTCTGCGCGCCGTGAGCGGGGTCTCGCCGCAAACAGTTAGTGACGGGGCCACTCCTTCAGCAGAGCGTCTCTCCGGGGCTGGCTGTGCCGTCTGGGCCCGGCTGAGGCACAGGGTCCCTGCTCTGACCTGCAGAGAGCAGGCCGAGGGGGGCCCCGAAAGAAAGCAACCACCAATATCACGCACACGCGACACGGGCACACGGGCACACACGTGGGCCTCCCCACGCGATCCCAGCCCTGGTAGGTGGCACTCAGGGTCTCCATCGGCTCCCACCCCCAGCAGTTCACTCGCTCGCTCACTTGCTCGCTCACTTACTCGCTCGCTCACTCACTCACTCACTCGCTCATTCACTCATTCACTCGCTCACTCGCTCACTCGCTCACTCACTTACTCGCTTACTTACTTACTCGTTCATTCACTCACTTGCTCGCTCACTCGCTCACTTGTTCATTCACTCGCTCACTCCGTCCGAGCCAAAGCCCCTCTTCTCACAGAAGCGCATCTGCTCGTGCATCACAAATGTTCGTGGGGGTTATACGTGGGTGAGACGATGGTGAACGAGGCAGGGGAGACCCCGCCCTCGGGAAAGAGATGAAGACAAAACGTGGCTGCTGCAGTGTGAGTGACCGACTGGGGCCGTGTTAGAAAGGGGATGCAGAAGCCCCTGGAGGGTGGCATCCACGCCGACACTGCAGGATGGAGAAGGTGCTACACATCCGTGGAGGGAAGCTGGGAGAGGGGCTGGGGGCTCCTGTATGCCCAAAGCTTCAGGCACGAGTCATCTGTCCTGACAGACCCCAGAGTGGCTGTGAGGAGGCCCCCTCAGCTCCACCCCTCCAGCCTCGGAGCTCCCGTGGCCCAGCACCCCTTGCTCAGCTCCACCTCGGGGATCGGGTCTGCTCCAGGGTCCCACACTCCACGCCTTTTGTTGTCTTTTTCCCACGTCACCCGTTGTTGGACCACATCCAGGCCCACGCGCTTTGCCACCCGCCACAGCGGCCATGCCGGGCTTTGGAGGGGTCCTTGCCCCTGCTGTGGGACCCGGCCCCTGGGGTCGTCCACCTGGCAAGCGGGGGCAGGGGAGGTTTGGGGCCCCTGTGTTCTGACTGTGAGCCGGTCCTGCCGCCCCTGACGTGAGCTGGGTCCTTGGCGTGGACGGCTCTGTGCCGGCGGAAAGGGCCTGTGTCAAGTCAGGCCGCCCTTCCGACCATCTGGGTTCAGGAAATAGCCCATTGCGCTTGTGAACCCTAAATAAAGTCCACTGTGCTGACTCCACCAATGCAGTAAAAATCCTAACAGTGCATCCCGATCAGGTGCAGCTGATCCCGGCATTCAGGGACATGGGCTTGAGGGCACGCTCGCCCTGGAGCCCTGCGTGGCCGCCTGCATCTGGCAGGGAGGCCCACGGAGCCCGGCTGCTGCGCGGCCGCCACGCCCCTCCTGGCCCCAGCCTCCCCGTGGGCTCTGCCGGGGAGAGCCCTGGTGAAGGAAGGTGGAGGCCGAGACTTGGAAGTAGCCAGGGAGCATGAGGGGACAAAGGGCCAAGGGGCAGCAGAGGGTCCGGGGAGGTCCGAGGCCACCTGGACCCAGACCCAGACCCCAGCCTGGACCACGGCGCGTGCAGCGCCTCACCAAGCCTTCTCAGGCACCTCACCGGACACGTCCGAGCAGGAGGGGCAGCTCTGGGCTCTGGTGGGGAGGGCAAAGGGGGCCTGTCTTCCCACCTGGCCTCCTGGGCCGCGTGCTGAGCGACGGGGCAACCTCCATGACACCGGGGAAGTGCAAAGCGTGTAGGAAACAGCATTCGGTGGCCAGGCTCGCCCAGGCTTGAACTGGGGAGAGAAGGCTGCAGCCCGCGCGCTTCCTTTCTCTGCTGAGTGCTGGGCTGGAGCGGGCGCTCCTTCTGCAAGAACACAAGCAGCTGCTATCAAGGAAAAGCCCCAGAGGGGCGCGGGCGGCCCGTCCTCTCGCTCCACTCCCCGGCCTGTCTCCTGACGCCCTCCAGGGTTTCAGGCTCTTGCTGGAGCCCACCTCAAGGACCCGTGGCAGCTAGGGGGCACCAGGAAGCCCCAGGCCCAGAGAGCCTCGCGCCGCGTCCTTGGAGCCGTGGGCAGCCCCGCCCCGCGGCCGGCCCTCTCGGTGCACAGAGCACCCACCTGGCACCCACCTGGCACCCACCTGCCACCTCCCGCCGGGTGCCAGCCCCCACTCTTGAAAATGTACATACAAGCCGAGTCTTCCTAAATTAAAGATTTGCAAATAAAAGAACATTTAATACAATAATCCAAGTGGGACTGGTCTTGAAAGGGATCCTTGGGGAGTTCTGCAGGTGGAGATGCCCGTGGAGACGGCCACACCGCGGCTTGTCTGTGTGTCCGTTTTGCTGTGTTTGAGGTTTTCTATCTTCTTGAAATTAGGCCGATGGGTCAGGAGTCAGTGGCGTGCTGCCTCACGGAGCCCACCAGGCCTGCGCCTGAGCTTCCCTGGCATGTCCCCGTGGCGGCTCTGGTGCCTTCTCGGCCACCACCCAGGCCTGCCGAGCAGCTCGGAGGGAGGGCCTGGCCCTGCCCCCCCACTGGGCCCCACCCACCCCACCCCATCCCAGATCCCTGCCCCACCCCACCTGCCCCTCCCCATGGGTCTCCACCCCTCAACCCCTGCCTGGGCCGCTCTCCTCTGAGCCATCCGTCTTTCCAGCCCCTTTCAGGGCTCTGCCAGAAGGAAGCCAGAGTGAGCCAGGCCTCCCTGAACACCCTGGGGTTTGTCTCCCGGGTCTCCCCTCCCCGCACACCCTGCTCCAAGCACTGCTCCAGGCAGGACTTTGCTCCCTGCTCATCTTGGGCCATTTGGTGACTAACATCAATGGGTCGTGTTCTTCCAAAGTGCGTTTTCATTCCAGAAGCACGGATGGTTTATGGACGGCATGCTATCGTGTCTGGATTGCTTAATCCACGCTCAGGGGGGCGGGCCGCGGTGGCCTGGGGTCACAAGAGGGTCTCCACTCTGCAGCAGTTCATGAGAACGAGGGGAAAGCCCTGATAATGACGACTGGTGCTGATGTGTGTGGCAGGGAGCACGGGGGTCGGGGTCCAGGGCAGAAGCAGCCTCTGCCCAGGGCAGGAGGCGGGAGGAGCTGGGAGGGGCAGCCACACAGGCCCTCAGGGCTTCCCGCAGCCCCCATGGTCCCCCACCTCATCCTGGGAAGCCGACCTTTGGAGGACAAGGGGCCTGGGAGGCAAGACAGATGGCATGGGGAGGGGGCTGCGCGGCACCTGCAGTGTGCAATCCTGGGAGGCTTCTCGGAGGAGGCACCCTTGTGCTGAGACCCCGATGGGGGAAGACCCCAGGGCCGGAGAGACAGCACCCAGGAGGCCTGAGGCTGCCTCTGGCGCTCACAGACCTTCGGCGGGAGGGCAGAGGCCAGGCCCCCTGCCCACCCTAGGACGTGGGCCTCGGAGGCCCCGGGGACCCTGGCGAGAGCCGTCTGGGGCCCTGGTGAGCAGGAAGCGCAAGCGCGGGCGCCAAGCCGCTCTCTGGAGACCTGTGTGGAGGGGTCCAGCTCGTGCACAGAGCTGGGGTGGGCCGCCCCAGCCCATTGCTTCTGCTTCTCTGCGAGGGGGGTGCCGTGGACAGCCGGGGGGTGCTCACGAGGCAGCTGCTCCGAGGGCTCTGAGTCTAACCCTCCTGGGGCCTGGGCTGGCGTCGGGCGGGGGGCACTCCTGTCGTGATCGCCAGGGTCTGCCTGTCCCTCTGCCCAGAATCTGCTGCGTAAATACTAATTAGCTCAAGTTAATATATAATTCTGCACCCCCTGCAGGTGTCTGGCCAACGCAGCGCTATTGTCTGATAAGGATGTAATGAGAAGAAGGAAGGGGAAGACCCTGATAAGAGCCTTTTCCTGCCGTGAGCAGGTGCCAAGGTCGCGGGGGGTGCCAGCCCAGCTCGCAGCCCTCACCCCCCGGCCACGCGCCTGCCCCGTGGGGCCCCCGCTGCAGGGAGCCCGAAGCCCCAGCTCTGCACCCGCCCATTTGAGGGGGTCTTTGGGAGGTTGCTTTAGCCAAGTGTCCACTGGAAGTTTCTGGGTTTTTACGCCTCCCACAGCCTCTCATCGTGGAAGGGCTTGTTCTATAGGCTGCCTTGCCCTTCCCGGGGTCCCCAGCAGCCCCCGTCCGCCACCCACATGGCTCCTGGCAGCGCTGCTCGTGGCCCAGGCACCCCTTGCGACCTCGCAGCACCGTCCGTCGCAGGTCAGCGCAACTCCGCGGCAGGCTGGAGCTCCAGCACGTGCAGCTGAGAGCGGGCACACGGCACCATAAACCTGACTCATGTCCTGGCCTGTTCCAGGTGGCAGGGCGGCCACCACCCACGGGCCCCCGAAAGCAGGGGTCAGGCGGCTGCAGCAGCTCCGGGCATGGCAGGTGGGGGCTGGCCTCCAAGGGCGCGGCCGCTTCAGGAGAACAGGCGGCCACTTGCGGACCCTTTGGTCTCCGTGGCCACTTCTGTCCACACTGGGCATTTGTGCCTGGGCAGGGGAGACGGAGCTGTGTGCTGCCCGGACCCCTGCCTCTTCTCTCGGGGGCAGAGCCCCGTGGGAGGTGGCCTCTCGGGGGCCCCTTTGCACAGCCCCCTCTTGGATGAAGCGCCAGGGAAGGGGCAAGAGAAGGCAGAGTCAGGGGTCAGTGAAAGGTGTGGGCAGGTGAGTTCCCCTGGCAGGTGCACGGAGCACATGCCTGGTTTTGTTTCGGAACATCGGTGCCCAGTGTCGAGGCCTCTTCTCCTTTCAAAGGTGGCAGCTGAGTCAGCCCCCACCTGCCCTGCCTTTGTCACTGGTCTCCCGGCAGGTGGACGGCACGGGAGGAGCCTCGCCTTGGAGAACCACTTCCGCCCGGTGATTCTCAGCTGGGCGGGGGCTTTGGGGGTCGCTGGCGGACAAGGAGCCCCAGGAGGAAGCACATGTGTGCCCCCTGGGCCACAGCAGAAACTGGCACTCAGGCCCACGCAGAATGTGATGCCCCTGGGGACACCATGGTCTCAGCAGAAGCACCTGAGCTCTCGGCAAATCCCTGCGTAGCTGCCTTGGCCGGCTCGGGCAGCAGGAAATCAGCACAGGTCATCTCTGCCTGGGAGAGCCACTCTCCCCTCGTAAGGCAGGACAAGCTCCAGAACGCTCTCCCGGCGAATCCTCCCTGGCTGCTGGAGGATTTCCGTGCGTCTGGACGTGATCTAGTTGCACGCTGGGTGGAGCATGGGTGAAGCAGCAGTTTCTGGCAGCTGCACACACCTGAGCGAATGCTGTGCAGGACCCTGAGCCGCAAGGAACAGGTTCTGGCCCCTGCGCAGGGACTTGGGGCCTAAGCACCCGCACACCCCAGTTCACACCCTCCCTTGCACTACCGGGGAGAACTGGGGGGCTCACCCTGCACTGGGGCTGGGTGGTTAGGGGCCCAGCTGCCCTCCTCTGCCCTGAAGGCCAGCCCACCCCCTGCCCACCCAGAATCCAGCAAGGTGAGAGGACCCCGTCCAGCTGAGCTCTGTGCTTCACCGGGAGCTCACGCCGCCCTGTGCCCCCCCGAGCCCTGCGTTCCAGGCCCCCCGCCCCAGGAGCTTGGCATCGGCCCCGTTTCACAGGCTAGTGACAACCCAAGAGCAGCACAGCCAGCAAGCGGGCAGCGGCTTCCACCAAGCTGCCTGGCTCGGGTCAGGCCCAGCGCCCGCGCCACCCCCAGGGAGGATGTCCACGGCAAGGCCAGCCGGGTGGGGGGCGCCCTGTGGCCTTCGGCCCTTCGGCTTCCTCGCTCTAGTGGGGTGAGGAGCAGATGCACGGGCCGAGCCACTGTGCAGGGGTTCCAGACCTATCGGGTGAAACCAGGTGGGAACGGGCGGCGGAGACACAGGTGCAGGCCACGGGCGGCTGAGGCTGTAACCCCGAGCTCTAAAGGGAAGTCGGAGACGGACAATGAGGTGTTCCTCTGTCAGCCAGAACGAGGCACGGCCCCCCGCTAAGGCAGGGAGGCCCAGCAGCCCGGCAGCGGGAGACAAGCGAGCGCAAGCCCTGTGTCAGTGGCCTTGGCCAGCAAAGCGTCTGCTCCGACGTGGGCCCGAAACCACAGTCCGAGCGGAGCCTTGGGCGAGCTTGGCTGAGAAGCGGGGCGTGGCGTCCACCGTTTTGTCTCAGCGCGTTCCGCACGGCGAGGGGCTGTCCCGGCAGGTGCCTGCTGGGGCCGGGGGCCGGGGGCCGGCAGCGGTGCAGTTCCGCAGGGACCACCGTGCACAGGTCCAGGGAAAACACCTCGGCTCTCCCATGCTCGGACGTCAGGCACCAGACGAGAGACTGGTTTTTGAAAACATCACTCCTGAAACGTAAACTTGCAGCTGGGGCTCCCCGGCAGCAAAGGCCGCCTGGCCGCTGCGGACCTGGCTCCAGCGTCCACCTGGGGCCTGGCTGAAGCTCCGAGGGACGTGAACTGGGAGACACTTCTGGCTCTGCAGGTGGCCTTGCGCCCCCAGGTGTACCTGTCGCGCAGGAGTACCTGGCTCAGGGGGTGCGGGAGGGTGAGGTGGGGAGCGGCTGTCACACAGCCACATCCTGAGTCCTTCCTGGGCCACGAAGTGTGACTCAGCCCGCGCTGGCCTCCAATGCCTTCCCCAGAATTACATCCAATAAACCTGACGACTCCTATTTCTGGAAGGCCTGGCTTGTCTGAGGCACAGCCACCTTCCTTTACAGCCCAATTGACCTCGGGCCTGGCCGGCGCCAGCCGGGACACCCTGTGCCCCTGGGCTGTCCTGCGAGGCCTGGGGGGGCGGACAGGGCTGCAGACAAGGCCGGGACGTGACGAGCCTCCCTCCTGCAGGAGAGGGAACAGGGTGGGGCCACCTGGGAAGCAGCCCCTCGGCTCAGCCGCAGCAGAGTGACGGGGTGACCCGGCACCTGAGCTAGAGATGCCAAGAGCCCCCTCCCCTCCTCCCCCGAGCCAGCAGGGGCCATGGGAGGCCCAGGGCAGGCCCGCTCACAGCAGACGCACAAAACGGGACACGTCCAAGGAGCCGGGGGGTCAGTGCCTGCTCCTGCTGAGTCCCCCACAGCGCTGGAGCCGGGGGCCCAGCTGGGGGGCGGGGTCTGCTCTCAGCACCGCTGTCCCGGCCGTGTAACCCCCTGTGCCTCCATTTCCCCGTCTGCACACACGGGCCTGGTCCCTGTCCCAGGTCTCTGCGCAGCTCCCGCCTACAGGCAGGGAGGCCGCAGCATGGGCAGGCCGCAGGCGACACGCCGCGCTCAGCACACGCGGGCTGTCTCTGAGTTTGGGACCGTGGTGACATCCAGCAGGCCAAGACAGCGCACGTCCAGGCGAATGGCCGGCAGGCCCCGTGCAGCCCAGGGAGGGCTGAAGGAGGCTAGGCGGGCAGGGCACGTGGGCTCGCCTCGCGGCCTCCAGACAGACAGGCAGGAGGGGAGGCAGGCCGGGCCCACCACGGCACGGTCTGGGCTGCCCAGGGCGGGGGCGGCCGTCACACGGGAAGCTGGCGGGCTGCGCTGGGACAGAGGTAGCTGCCTCCGCAGCTCTGGTCAGCCAGCTTCTGCCCTCGGCCTCTGCTCTGTACCCCTGGAATCCAAGGTGTACCCCATAGGGCGGGGACTAGAGCATGTAGGGGCCTGGCAACGTGCACCTGGGGTCCCTCTAGCGACCTGGTCCGTTCACACCTGAGCTCCCCGCGCAGCCCAGGAGTGCCCCCCAGCTCATGGCCGGCACCCTGCCCACTAAGTTGGGTCCAGGGCGGTCTTGCCCCATTCAGGTGACCCCTCAGTGGGGCTGCCGTGTGGCCGTGAGCCTGGGGACCCCAAAGCAGGCCTGGGGGTGCACCTGGCATCCTGGTCTCCCACCCACCCAGCGAGGCCCCCAGCACACCCCCTCCCCCATGGGCCCTCTTTCCTCTCCCTGCCCAGTGCCTACAAGCCTCTAAAGGGGCCCCTGGGGCCCGGGGGGTCACAGCCCCCCCAGCCCCAACACGCCATTCCTGTCGCCTCACTGCGCAGCCTCCCTGTGGCAGGAGCTTGTGAGGACCACGAGGCGGCGACCCTTCTGTTCTCAGTGGCAACGGCTCCTTCCAGCACAGACACGAGAGCAAAGGGACGCCCGGACCACCAGCGGTGGAAGTGTGCAGGGGACGAAGGGCCAGGCAGGGGAGGGTGGGTCTCGCGCCTGGGAAGCGGCAGGAGAAGGCTGGGGGAGGGGCGGAGGGTGGTGAGGCCCAGTGTGACTCTGGGGGACCTGGAGTCCCGCCCGCCTTGCATGAGCACGTTGGGATCTGAAAGGCTAATGTGTGCAAATGAGGCCGCTCAGACGGTCTCCCCGGAGGAATTCCCTCTCCCCACCCCACGAGCCCATGCATTCCTCTCTGTGAAAACTTTCCACTGTGGGGGTGAGCGGCCGCGGCAGAGAGAGCCCTGCGTGCTTGCCCGGGCCGGCTCCCGCGGGCCCCTGCGCGGGCAGGGCTTGGGGTCTGGGCCTTGGCAGGCTGGCCCCTGGGGGCTCAGCCGTGGCTCTTGCTCTCCGTGTCCAGAGACGCAGGAGGAAGGCAGCCCCGGCTCGCGGTCGGAGGGTTTCTGGGTCCAGGCCCCTCCAAAGGGTTCCGTGCGTAGAGGCCTCAGTCCAACCACCAGTCGGCCCTGGGCCCCAGCCCCCTGGGAGCCCCCCGCCCAGCTGCGAGGAGAGCAAATGGGGTTCGAGCTCCCAGAGCTGGGCTGTGTGCTGTGTCCATGATGGGCTTCCTAAATCTGAGGGTCTCTCCAGGGACGTGGCCCCTGACACAGACTGACAAACCAGCCGCCCCTTCGGCCCTGGCCTGGCCATGCTGACGTCAGTAACAGCCTCTCTCGGTGGAGCCCACCAGAGCCGCTCTGCTCCCCAGCTCTGCCTGGGTGTGACCAGCCTTTCCTTTCCAAGGTGGTGCCTGGAGGCCACAGCTCCACGGGGAAAGCAAAGCAGATGCGGATAAAAACCAAGCAGTGGGGAGGGGACCCTCCCTCCCCTTGCAGCCTGTCCCCAGGTAGCCCTGCCACTGCGGCTGCAGCGCCGACCTCCTGGCCGGCGCCTGTGCCCGGAAGCCCCTGCCGGGCCCTCCCACGCTCTGGCAGGCTTTAGCCTGAGGCCCACCAGCCAGCCAGCCTCCGCCCCAGGGCTCCGTCATCTGGAGGAGGATAGAACCCTAAAGGCCAGCAACAAGACTCGCCTCTGCTGACGCCTAAGAAACTTCAACGCGGGATTTTCATTGCACTTCAATAGGAGCCTAACATGTCCCAGCAACAAAAGCACCATTCTTTGGAAAAGTCCCTGGAACTTTTCAGAAGAAATGCTGTGAACACAGCTGTGTCCATCCACCGTGAGCTGGGGCTCGTCCAGGATCACGCAACACAACCGCTTCAGGAGGCGTGCGGGGTGAAGGCGCTTGTCTGCCACACGATGTGCACCGTGCGCGGCCGGGGCTCCCCGCAGCCCCCCGGAGCCCCCCGCACAGGCCAGGCCCTCACGAGACCCGCGGCCGCCAGCCCTGCGGGCAGCAGGCCGGCCCGGCTCTGCAGACTGAGCTGCTTCCTCCCGGCAGTGCAGCCTCGCCGAGCGCTGGGGGCACTCCTGGGGCACGGCGTGTGGGGACTGAGGCTCGCCGATGGAGAGCGGCCCTGGCCGAGGCAGAAGTGGCTCCGGAGTGCCGGCCTCCCCCCGTCCCGCCTCCTGGTGGCTGCCCCGTCCATCTGCTCAAAACCGAATCTCCCCCTGCACCTCTGCTGAGGGGGAGTGTGCAGGGGGCTGAGCAACGCCTTCTCCAATGACGCCCACCGAGGCAGAGTGAAGACGCGGGGGCCAGGCCCAGCTCCCGCCCTCCAGGCCGCCGCACCCGCTCGCGCCAGCATCTACCTGCCGATTTGCTCGCATCCTGCTGCACCCCACAGAACAGATGCTGGAGGCACAGGGAGGCGGCCGCGGCACCAGACCTCAGCCCTCCCGGCCTCCGCACTCCTGCTGCCGGCTGCAGACACCCTGCTTGACCCCGCGGCTCCCGGCGGTCTGCAGACGATGGTGTGGGCTCCGCGGTCCTGGCCCTGGCGCCTCGAGTGGGTCGGGCCGCGGCTGGCCTGGAAGGAGCAGGAGAAAGGGGCCAAAGCAAGGGTGCTGGAGAAGGCACAGGTCAGAGGCCAGATATGTCCCCGAGCTCCCAGGGGCCTGGGGGGAACCCTGGGGACACAGGACAGCTGGATTCTGTGCGAATGATGACATGCAACACTGCAGGCAGAGAGGCAGGCCAAGAGGGCTGCTGCTGTGCAGGGGCGCTGCTGGGCACGTGGGAGGGGGGTCCACATCACGCAGAAGCTGACCTGGTGTCTCCAAACCCAGCCGGATCACTGCTGCAATTCCCCGACTTCTCTGCCCCCGAGTCTCTGCTTTTCACACGCGGACTGTGAGCAGCGAATACAGGTAGAAGCTAACAGAGCATGAAGCAAATACTTGCTGACCTGAATTGATTTATAAAAATAAGGCCTGAAGCAGCTAACAAAGAACAAAAGACTGTGAATATGTATTCCAGGATGTAAACCCAGAACACGTGCATTTTTCCCACACGAATTCTGAGTAAGTGATAGAACAAAGGGAGCTGCACCCCTGGGGGAACTTTGGGGGTAATGGGAAAGGTAAATGCCAAGGGGGGAGCAGCCCAAGTGCTAGGGGCAAATCTTGAGCACTGCACATTCACCATTTGTTTTATCCTTAGGAACAGGTACATAAATTATAAAGATGGCCAGGCCAGTAATAATAACATAAAACACACACAGACACAGGCAGGCTGAAACTAAAAGAAAGGAAAATGACAGACCATAAATGCATTAACCAAAAGAAAAGGGGGGGAGCAGACGTGGCTCAAGCCGTTGGGCGCCCACCTCCCACATGGGAGGTCCCAGGTTCAATTCCAGAGCCTCCTAAAGAAGACGAGCAGACGCAAAGAGCTGATGCAATGAGCAGACACAATGAGCAGGGAGTGGATGTGACTTAAGGAGTTGGGCACTCGCCTCCCACATGGAAGGTCCCAGGTTTGATTCCCAGTGCCTCCTAAAGAAGATGAGCAGACAGCAAGTGGGCACAATAGGCAGAGACAATGAGCAGACAGACAAAGGAGCCATCTCGGGGCTGGGGGTAACAGGCAAGGCTATTTTAATATCAGACAAAATAGGCTCCAGTCACCAAGTATTATGAGAGAGACATTTCATTATTATAAAAGGGTCCGTTCGACAAGAAGACACAGCAATCCTACATTTGTATGCACTTAACATAACTTCAAAATGTACACAGCGACAGTTCATAGAACTGAAATGGCAGACAAACCCTTCCCTGCAGATGAAGATCTTAACATACATCTCTCATTTACCAAAACTGAGTAAGACTACAGAAGATTTGAGCAACATGATTAACCAGCTCGACAAAGCTGACATATATAGAACACTAGGTGGACGACATAATGTACTGTTATCGTAGGTACATGGAACATTTGCCAAAAGAGACATTCTAAGCTATAGAACAAGTTTAAACAAATTCAAAAGGACTGAAATCATACAGTACATGTTCTCTGACCACAGAATAATTCAATTAGATCTCAATGACATGAAGATAATAGGAAAATTTTCCAAATGCTTGGGAATAAAGTAATTTCCAATTAAGCAACATATTTCTAAAAAGCTTATACGTCAAAGAAATCATCATAGAAATCAGCAAATATTTTGAGACAAATAATGAAAATACAATGTATTAAAACCTCTAGAATATAGCAAAAGTAGTTCAAAAAGGGAAAATGATAGCTTATTGAAAAAGCCATATTTTAAAAAATGAGAAACACTGACAATCAATGGTCTAAACTTCCCACCAAAAAGCCAGAAAAAGAAGAGCAAAATAAAGTTTTAAAAAAAGGAAGAAATAATACAGAAGTCTATGAAAGAGAACGAAAGAGAAGACAGAATACAGCAAACAACATCAAGACAGAAATCAGATTCTCTAAAAATATTAATACTGCTGATCAACTTCTAGCAATATTGATCATAAAAAGAGAGAAAACAAAAAATTACCAACACGAGCACTAAAAGGGATATACTGTCACAGAGTTTAGTCATTTAAAAGATATTAAAAGCATGTTATGAAGAAAGTACAAAAATTTAAAAAAACAAAAAAAAAAGCATGTTATGAACTTTGCACCAATGTGAAATTTTAGGTGAAACAGAAAAAAAAAAATTCCTTGAAAAGTACATTTATCAAACCACACACAAAGAAACAGAATAGTCTATTTGTTAAATAAATTAAATGCATTATTAAAAATCTTTCTACAAAGGAAACATCAGACGTAGATGAGCTCCCTGGGGTAGGCCCCAGGGCCTCCCACAAATGGCTTATGAATTTCCCCATAAATGCCTTGCACATCTGTAGTTAGATTTTTTCCCTAGGTATTTCATATTATTTATGCTGTATAAACAGTACTTTTTATTAAATTTTATTTTCTAAAATGTTTGTTTCCAGTATATAGAAATGCAATTGATTTTTGAATACTGATTTTATAAATAGGCATCCTTGGCTAACTCTCTCATTAATTCTAACAATTGGTACAAACTTTGGGTATTACATGCAGGCTGTTACCTCACATGCTAAGCGTAACTGTTTTGATTCTTCTTCTTTTCAGTTCTTACGCTTTTATTTGTTTCTTGCCTTCCTGGCCGGCCAGGACGGACAGCACAGGGCACAGGAGAAAACCTTCCACGGTTTCTTCAGTAACTGAGCTCACTGTAGGCGTCCTGGATACAATTTATCAAGATACGAAACATGCTTCTATTCTAAATGTAAGGGTTTTCCTTCTTGTATTTTTTGTCATGAGTGGATTTTTAAATTTGTCCAAGGCTCTCTCTGCACCTGTTGAGGTGATCACTGAGTTTTCCCCTTTAATTTAGTAGCTGTGCGGAATTGTGCTAATTGCTAATGTGAAATTAGCCTTTCAATCCTGGACACACTCAGCTTGGCCACGACTTTCCTCTTTTATACATTGCTGGATTCGTTGGGTGTCCTTGTGTCAACAGCGTCTCCAGTCCAGCTCACGAATGGGGCGGCCCTATTCTCCCTTCCTCGTCCTTTGCCCAGGACAGCCTGGTTTCAGCACCACAGTCCTGGGCAGACCTGGACAGTGGGTCACCTGGGTGGCAGGCAGAGGAGAGCAGGGCGCCTTCCCGTCCAGGACCCTTCCCGCTACGGTGAGAAGACGGTCCTGGGGCTGGGGCTGGGGCTGGGGCTGAGCTGGAAGGTGGGCTGTGGGCGGAGGGGCACCGCTGGCCTGGGCCCTGCACGGGCAGGAGTCTGCGGGGGGTTCTCAGGGATGGGGGCGCAGGCCAGGAGGTGGGTCTCAGCCACATGGAGATGGTGAGGGGGCCTCAGGTGTGCAGCGCTGGCCTGGGGTTGTGCTCGGTGGCAGAGTTTCTCTCCAAGCACCATGGTCCTGTCTCCAGAAAGAAGACCTGGAGGGGTCTGGGGGGAGCTCCCGAGGGCCTAGGGGAGCCCCAAATGTTGGTCAAGTGGCCCTACCCATGGAGGGGCTGCCAGAGTCCAAGGTCACCAGGCTGTGCCCACAGAGTCAGCTGGGTATGTGCAGGGCCCGATGCAGTCAGCAGGCAGAGGTGGCCTGAGGCGATTTGGGGAAGAGGGGTACAGGGGCTGGGGATGCCCAGTGACCCAGCCAAGGTGACCCCTGGACTCAGGATTTGAATCCATGCCCTCTCCACTGCATGAGCTGCCTCTCCCATCTGCATGAAGCTGTGAGAACACAAGAACGAAGCTTCTCGGGCACCCTGGGAGACCTGGCGTATACTTAGACAGGAGGACCTGTGTCCATCTGCCTGTCTGTCGGTCCGTCCATCTGCCCACCCAGCCATCCATCCAGTACTTCTCGAACATGATGGTTGCCAGGCACTGTTCCTGGCAGCGGGGAGACAGCAAGAACCCCGACAAAAGCCTCCGTCTCATGCAGTGGAAGTTCCCATGGAGGCACAACACGTCGGGAGGCAAGCCTGCTGTGGAGGAGAAGCAGCCGGCGAGGGTGGGATTTTAAATTGACTGGTCAGGGATGAAGAGAAAGTGACATCTGAGCAGAGACACCCAGGAGGCAAGGGGGTGAGCAGGTGGACATATGGGAAAGGCCCTTGGGCAGGGAGAAGGCCCAGGGCATGGAGATGGGGGCAGGGTGAGCAGGGGCAGGGCAGGGGTCAGAGCTCCGGTGGCCTTGAGTTGGAGGTTTGACAGGAGGGCTGCAGGGGCCTGGGGCTTTTCAATGGGACTCCGAAGGGGGCAGGGGGTGCCCAGCAGGAGGCCCCTGCAGCCGCCAGGTGGCGGTGGGCAGGGAGGGGGCTGGGGGTACATCTGGAAGGCAGAGCACACCGTGTGCTGAGGGGTTGCAAGAGCCGGAGAGAGAGCTGGGAGGGTGGAGAGGCCTGAGCCACGCCCAGGGGTCGCCTGGGGCCGAGTGTCAGCTGGGGAAAGCAGCCCTGGGAGGGCAGGCCACCGCAGCCACGTGGCTCTGAAGCCTGGGGGTAGAGCGGCCAGTTCCCAGGTCCAACGCTGGAGGGCTGAGCCTGGCAGCGGGCTCCAGGGTGAGGGCGGAGGGGATCCCGGGGAGGGGGTGCGGACTGGAGGCCTGCACGCCCCCCTTCTTGACCCTCCCAGTCAAGGCCCAGGCCACCTGGCGCTGCATTTATGGATGCGGAGTGTCCTGGGGCAACTCGGAAGCTCGAGAACGCTGCTGAGGCGCGCCCGAGGCCCTGGGAAACCGGCCCACCCACCCGCAGCCAAGGCCACAGGGACCCCAGCCCTGCCGGGTCCGGCCCGCCGCGCTCCACCGCCCAAGGATCCGCGGCCAGGTCTCCCACGGTCCCCCACCCGGGGCTCGCCCCCGCCGCTCGGCCCTGGGACCTCCGGCCTGCGCCCTCGCTGCTGCGGGCTCCAGGAGAGGGCGGGCGCGGAGGCCGCGGGAGGGCGGCCAGGGTGTGGGGAAGCCGCGGCCGGGTGCGCGGGGCGTGGCGGGGCGCGGGGCGGGCGGCTGGGTGTAGGTCCCGCGAGTGCGCTGCGGGGGCGGGAAGGCCCCGCCCCGAGAGCGGGAGGGGGCCTCCCGATAAAGGCCGCCCGGGCGGGCGGGGACCGCGACAGCCGAGCTGCTCCGGAGCTCGCCGGGCTCCGCGACGCCCGACGCCCGTCCTGCCCGGCCCGGCGAGTCCTCCGGCCCCACAGCCGTGCGTCCCCCAAGCGCGGCGGGGGCGCCTCGCGGCATGTGCGCGTGGCAGAGGCGCTGAGCGGCGGCGGGATGTCGGGGCGCGGGTCGGCGACCCCCGCCTGGGGGCTGCTGCTGGCGCTGGCGCTGGCGCTGGGCGGGCTGCCGCGGGCGCGGGGCTTCGAGGAGGAGCCGGGCCGTGCGCAAGGCGCGAGCCAGGGCTTTCAGGTGGTCACCTTCCAGTGGCCCCACGTCCAGGACCCGTACATCATCGCGCTCTGGATCCTCGTCGCCAGCCTGGCCAAGATCGGTGAGCGCCCCCGCCCCGGCCCCCCACCCCCACCCCCACCCGCAGGGGTCCGCGGGACCCCGCCCGGCTCGACCTGGCCTCCAGGGCTCTGCCCGCGCCGCGGCTTCGCTGGGGAAGCGCGTCCAGCGTCCGTTGCCGCCGGGCTCGGGCCGAGGTGCGCCCCAGCCAGCGCCGCGAGCCAGGTCAGGCGCAGCGAGGTTTGGGGGCGCGAGCCTGGCCGCGCCGGAACGGCGTGCGGGTCGCTGCGGGGCACCCCCGCCCGGTCGCCCAGAGTCCAGCCCGTGGCATTTCGGGCTCCTGGTCGCCAGGCTTTCCGTTTGTGGGCCCTTTTGAAACGCTCGGCTAGGAAGGGTGCTTGCGCTCGAGTACTGGAGTGGTATTTTTGAGTTTCCAGTGAAGCAAAGGAAAAGATGCTGTGCAAGATGTAAGCCCAGTAAAATCCTACATATGGGAGTTTTCCAGCTGACACTCATCTTTCTGTTTTTGTTTATTTATTTATTTATTTTTTTAAAGATTTTATTTATTTATTCATTTATCCCCCCCCTGCTGCTTGTGCTCGCCGGGCCAGCCAACCATGCCGCGCGGGTGGGCCTGCCCTCATCAGGAGGCCCGGGGAACCGAACCCGGGGCCTCCCATATGGTAAACGGGAGCCCCACTGATTGAGCCACAGCCGCTTCCCCATCTTTCTGTTTTTAAAGCGGGTCTGTTTGATTTCTTTTAACACCTTGCTTCAGTGAATGGATAAAATGAGAATTCTAGTCAACTGCTGGGCAAGGTGATTGGAAGGTCAGTTTTCTTGAGAGCTTGTGAGGGTCAAAGGTTCCCGGTGCTGCCCAACACCAGGAGGTCACTCAAGGCCACTGCGGATCTGTCCTTGACTCCCTGGAGCTTGGGGTCGGGGTTGAAGGAGAGGTCTGGGGGCCAGGGTGGCCAAGACGCGGTTGAGCAGAGGGTGGGGAAGGGACGTCTAAGACTGGTTTGGGGCCAAGGGGCGCAGGATGAAGAGGAGAGGGCCCTATGGGGCCTGGGAGGCTGGCAGCGTCCTCAGCCAGGAAGTGGAGGAGCAGGCTTTAGGGACAGACGCACCCCACGGCTGGCACCTGCCCTGTTTACGCCGGCATCTCCGCTCCCCTTTTCAGACCCTCTTTATTCCTCCCTGCCTCCTCCTTCTCTCCTGCCTGCTTTGTCCCCCCTGGATTTTCCAATCTGGCGGCTTCTGGCGTCTGCCACGAGGTGTGAGCGCCGCGGGCTGGGTCTTGATCGCTCTCTCCCCGATGGGGCTGCGTGGGGGCGATGGCTAGCACTGGCCACTCCAAACGGCCACTTAATGGGAAAGGCTGCGGGGGCCGAAGGGCCTCAAGGAGGTCTTCCTTCCCCTCCACCCTGCCTGCCGGTCCCGCCGCTCCTTGAGCCGACTGTGCCGGGGGCACCGAGTGTGATTTGAGCCCCTCCACTGCACCTTGCCTCCCTCTGTGAAGCCACAGGCACTGCCAAGACCTCCATCTTCCCCGCCCCTGGGGGCCTTCAGAGGCCTCCCTCCCACCCCCCTCGGGTGGCTGGAGCCCAGAGCAGAGGGCGCCATGCAGCCAAGTGTGTCTTCTATGGCCACCCCCCGGTTCCCCTCAAAACCACCAAACTAAGGTGGCCCTTCGCCCTCTGGGGTCAGGGCTGTGTGTACAGTGAACAGGTACTTTCCCTGCAGACTGGGGACCTGTCCTGGTTCAGCCCCGTGCACAGGTGCGGAGCCTGGCACCTGGACCGTCCAGCCAGCAGGAAGCGTGCTAGGAGGTGCTGGGGGCCCTGGGGCATCTGCTGGCGGCAGAAGGGCTGTGCCTTTCAGGGTCCTAGCGCAGGTGGCCCCTGGCCACCCCCTTCCGGCGGGCACGGTGGCCACCAGCCCAAGCTGGCCCCCCTGGTGGGGCCAGAACACCTGCTGGTGCCCCCGAGACAGTGCTCCCTGCGGCTGTTTTCTTTTAATCCCGCGATGGCGGAGGCTTTGGGGCAGGTCTCCGGATAACTCACCAGGAGCCTGGGAGAGGCCCGGGTCGGGCCGGCGACGCCCCCAGACGGCTCCTCTGCCTCTCTGCCAGCCGTCCTGGGGGCTAGGCCTGACCTAGGGCCCCCACCTCCCCACCAGACCCCTTCCACCTCCCGCCAGCCACTCACGGTTTGTGGAAAATTCACCGGCAGAGCCTCACCCGCCCTGTGTCAGATGCTCCCGCTGTGAGGGCCGGTCTGGGGCCAGGATCACAAGGCGCAGCTCCCACAGGGAGCACCTGCAAGGAGGGGCCCGGCCCTCCCAGCCTGGGAATAAGCCAGGCCCCGGCCCGCGGGCACACGCCACACCCGTGCCTGCCCATGGCCCTGCCCTCACACGCCTGCCCCAAGCCCCATGCCCTGCATGCTTCAAACGCCCACCCGTGCCACGCTCTCCCCCATGCCCACACTCACCCCTTCACTGCCGGCCCCTCTGCCTCACCCTCCCTCCTTGCCAGGTCCCCAAAGCCCTCCTGGGTGCTAGGGGTGGTCCTCCCGGGACCCACCTCTTCTTCTGCCCCCCCCGCAGCACCCTCGCCCTTAGCCGCCCTGTCTGGCCTCCCACTCCTCCTCTGGCCACTTTGGGACCCCCCAGCCCGTCGGTGCTCCTGGGTCCTCGGCCTCCCCTTGCTCCTTGGCCCCCACAGTGGTCCCCACCTCCAGCCCAGGTTCCCTGCCCTCGGGCTGCCCAGCTGGGTCTCCGCGTGGACGCCTCAGCAGCACCTCCTCCCACACGTCCCAGGCGGAGGCCTGCGGCCCCTGTCTCCAGTGGCAAAGCTCAGCAAAGAAGCCAGACCCGCTGGCCCCCTCAGGCCCCAGCTGCCCCCAAACCCAGGGCTCACCCCACACCTCATCTTGGCCACATCAACCCTGTCACCACATCCCGTGGGTCCAGACACCCTCCCCTCCTCTCCAGCCACCTCCACCCCGTCCACACACAACCCACCCTCCATCCCCATACGCCTGCACTTGTGCAAACGGCTGTGGTCACCACCACTGCCCGCTCCCAGTTTCCCCACAGCCCGCCTCCTGCCGGGCTGGAAACTCCTTCTCTGCAGGAGTTCCTAGAGCCTCCTGCCCCCAGGCCAGTGTCCACCAGACTTACTCCCGCCCACTGCTCTCCCCCTCCCCTCCTGCCCCCCACCGCTCTCCCCCTCCCCTCCCCTCCCTGCCCCCTGCCGCTCCTCCCCTCCCCTCCCTGCTCCCCCACCGCTCTCCCCCTCCCCTCCCTCTCCTCCCTCCCCTCCTCTCACCCCGCGCCCACTCGCCCCATGAACTCCAGACCTCCTCTCACATCATAACTGAGGCATGCACACTCCCTCACAAGTCTCCCAGAGTCCTTCTGCACAACCCACCAGAGCCCCTCACTGCAGCCGTGTGGGGCAGGGGCCCAGGCAGGCAGGGACTCCAGTGTCTGTGGACAAACGTGGAAAACGTGACTGCCTGTGAACCTCCTCAGCATCCCCTGGTCTTTAGGCCGCTTGGCCCTTTCCCTGTCTTACTTAGTCAGGGATTGTCCCAACTGTTTCAATCACAAGTTACAGGAACAGAAACCTCTTTTCTAATTCAAAGAATAGTTGAGTTTGTGTTGATCTTCCAAACTTTTCTTGAATATCTCACATTTTGTTCTAAATGTTAATTCACATACCGGTTTTCCACTTACAAGGAGGAATCACAGTTCAGATTTCTTCAATCCACTTAGGACCTGGTTGGAAAATGAGGTGCAGGGGGACCCTGAGGCAAAGATGTGGCTAATTTGCAGAAATGCCAGGAGCCAGGGATGCAGAGAGGCTGAGGGCAGGGCAGCAAGAGAGGGTGCTGGGAGCACGTCCCCCCAGACCACGTGTGCAGGACTCACCAAGGGCTGGGCAAGTCGCCCATTTGTGTGCACTTGGTCTTCAGGGGTCCCCCTCCCCGTTTTCGCCTGCCTCCCTAGGACAGTTAGAAGGGAGGAAGGGGCTCGTCCACAAGCCAGTCCAGGGGAGCGCCCGCCCCGTGTGTGGGGTGACAGGGCCCCTCCTCCAGAGCGTGGGCCCCTCAGGGCTGTTCTGGAGGAGAGGCTGGGCGCCCGCCAGCCTCCAGCATTTGATCTCCACTTAGGCTGTGAGGAGGGCCAGGGCTTGGTCTGATCCGGGCTCTGAGATGATTGTCCTGGATGTAGGGCTGGGGGGGTACTCCAGAGAGGATGCTGAGAACAATCCAGGGCTTCTGTGGGACTTGGGGAGGAGGCGGCAGCCAAGCCAGCGCGGGCTGTGTGTGTGAGATGGCTCACGGGGGATCAGGAGCCTCATCATTTCCACCATGCCCCAGGGCCTTGCCATATCTCGACAAAGTAGATCTCTGCACAGGGCTCCGACCTCTCCTTGCAGCTCCGAGTTGCCGTAGGTTCCACATGTTCACCAGGACCTCAGTTCTTCTAGGAGAGGAAGAGTCATGGTCACCTGTGGGCCCCAGTCCTCCCTGCAGAGGAGGAGTCAGAGTCCCTAGTGGGCCCCAGGCCTGGAGACACAGGACCCATCACCCAAGGCCCGGACCAAGGAGCCTCCCCAGATTGTGTCTACGGGACCAGGGGATTCAGCGCTGAAGGTGCAAAGTCCCGTTTTCGGAACTGCGTACGGGAGAATTAACCACGGGCTGTAAAACAATCCGTGGCCTTTAGAGCTAAGGTATCACCCTGGGACAGCCTGAGGAGAGAGGGGCAAAGGTTAGGAAGTGCCATTCGCATTCAGGGGTCAGGGAACGAGACCATCGGGCCATCGCGTACACGGATTGGGTGGCTTCCCAGGTGCGTTCCACGTGGGCCACCCTCCAGGCAGGGATTCCGGGAACTGGGGGGTGGGGCGGAGATTCTTCCCAGGACCCCGAGCTCCCTCTGTGAAGGGCCTTGGAGTGGGCAGGCCAGCTCGCACCGACCTCCGAGACACGCGGTGTGGCTGTCACCTGCCTCTGGGCATCTGCTCCTCTGACACTTGTGGCCTCGTTTTTGCTTCTGAGGCACATAGGCCTCAGGTCCTTGCCCCTTCAGGAAGGGCTGTCATTTCTGCTGGGCCTGTGGGGCTGGAGGGCCCTTCCCTGCCCAGGCCCTCACCACGTCCTCCCTGGGAGCTTCCTGCCGTGGCCTCCCTGGTGCCCAGGGCCGAGTCCCCTCCAGCGGCGCAGGCCTTCCCCACAGGCCTTCCCCGGAGCACCCAGTGGCCTAAGGGCTCAGGCCGGCCAAGGCCAGGTCCACTTGGCTCTCCTGGGTGTTACCCCCCACCCTGCCTCGCTCAGAGAAGGCCAAGGGTGGCCGTCGGGTGGTCCCTGGGGTGCTGCAGGCCTTCTGCTTGGGCACGGGGTGCTGGGGAGCAGGTCTGGGGTGGGGGTGGGGTTTACACAGGGTTTGCTTCCCCATATGCTTGGCACTGAGCCCAGGGGGCAGAGTTCTCGTGGGTAGGGGGAACCCCTGTCCTGTGCTGGCCAGTGGGGTGACCGTCTGGAGACACGGAGGCAGCTGGCGCCCCCCAAGCAGTGGACGAGGGTTTCAGGGCTGCTGGGGGCTCTCCGCTCGCCTCCTGCCCCAGC
Organism: Tolypeutes matacus; assembly: GCA_026826555.1. Taxonomy (NCBI): domain Eukaryota; kingdom Metazoa; phylum Chordata; class Mammalia; order Cingulata; family Chlamyphoridae; genus Tolypeutes; species Tolypeutes matacus. The sequence continues at coordinate 247,519 of JAKSZT010054013.1, forward strand.
TCTGAGCCTGCACCTTTCTTCCCAGTCTCTCTTCTCTCCTCTCAGCCCTGCTCTCCTCCCTCATCCACCACTATCTCCCTGCTCTGGCTGCCTTTCTCTATCTCATCTCCATTGTTTTGTCTCCTATCTCCCCTCTAAAGCCGAGCAGGCTGGGGAGAGAGCAGGACTGGGTGAGCTCTGCTCTGTGCATGGGCTCCTCCCACCCAACTTGCCTGAAGGTTCCATCAGGACTTGGGGGAGGGGACAGCATGAGAAAAAGAGAGGGGAGGACAGGAAGGGTGGTGGGGTCATCAGAGACCCTCAGAGTGGTCAGGAACAGGGAGCAGGAAGGCCTAGGGCATGTACACGATGACCCCCTCTGGCGGCCAAGGCTATGGCCCTGACCTGGCTGCAGTGCTCTGACTGCCACACCTGGGAGCTGGCTCCTGCCCTCCCAGGTGTGGCCACAGTCACTGAGCCCCACCTACCATGCTTCCTCCCCATCCAAGCATCTCTCCTGCCCTACCTGCATTTCAACACCCACCCCTTTTCTGCCCCTCTAAAATCTCTCCAGCCCCACAGTGTTATGACAGGGGCATGGGGGCAACCTCCCAACCTGCCCCAGCTAGTCCACAGCACTGAGGCTGCCTCCCCACCACTGAGTTCTTTGGCTTAAATAGGTCAGTTCTGCCATGTCCCCAGTGCTCAGAATCCCACCTGTCCCCAGCATGTGCTCCTGAGAATCTGTGGGTGGGTGGGTGGGTGGATGGATGGATGGATGGAAGGGAGGGTGGATGGATGACTGGGTGAATGGATGATTGGATGGGCAAATGGATGGATGGATGGGTAGATGGATGGGTGGATGAGCAGATGGATGGATGGATGGACAGAGAGGTAGATGGATGGGTCAGTGGTGGATGGATGGATAGATGACAGATGGATGGATGGATGAGTGGATGGATGGTGGGTGAATGAGTGGGTGGGTGGTGGGTGCATCAAGGGTGAATTTGTGCCCTGTTTTTCTGTAAGCTTTGTGCAAACCACCTAGACTGGGCCTGGGAAGAGGCTGTGTCATCTCCTTGCCAAATTCCTTCCCCAAATTACCCACACCCCCTCCAAGTGACAGGACAGGTGACAACACCTTCAGAGGTGCCACCTGAGGGAGAAATGGGTGGATTTCACCCATAAAATACTATTAAAAGGCAATGGCAGGGGCAGGCCCCCCAGAGGCTGCTGCTCTCGGGCCAGCAGGGCAGGGCTGTCTCTGAGCGCCTCGGGGGCGCCAGGGTCTTCTTTCAGTGAGGGGCCAGGAGGGCAGCCTTGCTCACTGTGAAGACACGTTGTTTTCCTGTATTAGAGGTGGAAGGTTTTCACTTTCTCCTGAAGTAAAGCACATGCAATGAAGTCACAAGATGCACAAACTGAGGACAGAGCTGGTTGGGTCCCTACATGGGTGTACACTGCGTAGTGCCCCCAGGCTGAAATATAGAGCCCCGTTCTCATGTCCTCCCAGCCATGCTCCAGCATGCCAGCCATGCCCTGGGCACAGGTCATGTGTCTTCTCACCTAGATGGCCAATTGAGCCTCTCTGAGGATGTTCTTTAGTGTTGGAATAATCCCTATAGTTTTATGAGATTCTTCCTATAAATATGTTCAGAATCAATCAGAAAACAAACCTTGTAGGCCGTGAGACCTGGTCTGAGGGCTCTACATGAGATGAGGCTTCCAAGCTCAGAACACCACCAGCTGTTCTGCTTTTTGACATTTTGTGCATTGGTGGGCATCACCCCAGGAGGGCAGCAGGGAGGGGGCCCAGAGCAGGAGGAGATGCAGGGAGGGGGCCAGAGCAGGAGGAGCTGCAGGGAGGATGCCCAGAGCGGGAGGAGGG